>JAXIVD010009137.1:10000-16025 GCA_036785275.1 Cancer borealis | reverse complement strand
GAGGTCCATTATTAACCAAATATTAGCATTACATGTGAGTGAAACCGTTTCCTATTTTTTATGAATAAATTGATGAACCACTGCTTAGGATGAACCAAAGAAAAGGAACACCAAGGACACCTCTTACTACCTCTCTTCAAAGGTTGTGGTAAGGTCATTGCTTCC
Organism: Cancer borealis; assembly: GCA_036785275.1. Lineage (NCBI taxonomy): Eukaryota > Metazoa > Arthropoda > Malacostraca > Decapoda > Cancridae > Cancer > Cancer borealis. Next base: position 15,860 of record JAXIVD010009137.1, on the reverse strand, counting down.
TTACTGTGACATGACATCACCGCCACCTCGTGCATCCAGCCACCATGTGATTCCTGGAGTTTATTCTTGTGTCTTTTGTTGTCCCTGTGGTGGATCTCTCCCTCATGTAGAGTCTTCACGCCCTCCACCTCAGACGGTATATCAGTCCAGTCTTTTGTGTTCTGACTGCGCTCTCCCTTTCCTTCCTCCTGCTTGGCCTCTATACGTTTGAACCGCCTCTCCAGGTGCACATGGATAATGTGCATTATGAACACCAAAAAGAGGCGGTATAGAATGTAGAACAAATAAAAGTCCATGATCTTGAATGATGAATGGCGTGGTCCGTTGGTGACGTCTTGGCTGAACAGAGTTGCCAAAACGATGAAGCAGCTCAGTGTTACCATGATTCGGTCTCTGAAACCACGTCGTAAGACTAAGTTAAAACTCCTGGTATTGAAATTATGTGAAAACTTTGTGAAATGTACCTAGAATTGTTGTTGAAATCATTTGATAGAAGAAAATTATTAGTACATACATAGTAGGAACTTCTTAGTCACTTATTCTGAGTTTTGCTCTCAATACACCTTTAAACTGGTGTTATCTTCAGTACACCAACTTTAGGCTCAACGTGTGTTTGTCTATGTATACCCACAGACAGCTGACCTACTCACGTGAAGTTGGTGGAGTCGAAGAAGAATGTTAAGTTGCCAATCACGGAAATAATGAGGGAGGGGAGGGTGGTGGTCAAAATGGAGGTGATGGACCGGCGGGAGAAGAACACCTGTACCAGCAAGGAGAAAAAGGCTTATAACGTCTCTTTAAACTTCCGAAACTACATATACTCGTACTGTAAAAGCTTGTGGATAAAGCTAAATGTTAACTCTTATCCATCACTCAGTTTGTAGCTGAGATTGATTTATAATCCAACAATGAAACGACCCACCAACAACTTGCTAACACGTTGCACTCCTTCATAACACAATCTCATTAGCATGTTCCACCGCTGGCCGACGTGTCTGCTATGGGTGGAATGGAATAATGACTGATGATGACAATGATAATAACACAATCCCTATCTTTGCATTTCATTCAACACTACACATGCATCTGTCACTTTCCTCAGACTCATTCCACATTAAGTACGTATTGTACACTCCACAGCCTCCTAAAAGACCCGAGCATTTCCCAGCACCCTCCATCACTTCTTAACACGCTGCCTCACACTCACGATCACCTACCCTGAAGCTGATGGAGGAAGCTCTGGAGGGCAGGTCGTCAGGACATTGTTGACGGACACGCTCCATCGTAAATATGTTCGTATAAATTACGCTGGAGACTGTCCTTATGCCCTGCAACACGATGAATGCTGATTAAGTTTTACCCTGTTAAGAGGGTAATACTCATTTATCTACTCTCCGTCAGGACCTAGTTATCAAGACATTCCTTTTTCTTTCTTGACGAAGGAATGTTGTATTTAGAAGCCTTACTAGACGGTAACCCGCACCTCGGTGTTGAAGTAAGGTCCCCGGTGGCTGCGAGTGTTGAGGGAGAGATTGAAATCACAATAGTGGGTGTCAAAAGGGTAAATTTCATAATCGAGGTAACAGCTAAAGCTTGCCTGGAAGTCTTCCGTCATCATCAGCACCGCCTCATCCCGGGCGTTGAATTTGTATCCTGCGTGTAAAGAACATAAGATTGGGCCGCTCAGAGGAGGACGACGCGGATGGGCTAAAGGAATGTAGTAAGTCAGTTTCTTGCCTTAAAGTAATGTATAAGAGGGAGGTTGAGGCTATTGTGACCTCCACCCATGTATACCTTACACCCGCCCAGCCTACCCTCGTGCAGGTCGTACACTCCAGGGGCGCCGTCTCGGAGCTTCTTAGCAGTCAGCTTCACCACCTTGTGTTCCGGGTTATGGCGTTGCAGGAAACTTTCGAAAACACCGTTGTCGAGGTTGTAGGAGGGCGTCCAAGGAGCCTTGTCGCTGGGGATGACATTGTCCTCTGGCTGATGACTCAGGTGCCAGAGTGTGAGGGAGTCGTCATGCCACGTGGATTGCAGCTGGCGGGAGGAAGGAGCAGGTCAGGTGATCGCACTGAAGCGTGTCAATGTATCGTATTCACCAGTGATGTCATTACTTGAAGGCACGAGTCTGGCTTCTTCTGCAGGCGTGAAACTTTATTTATTTGTTTTCAAAGAACACAAACTATGTTTTGACCCTGATGAAAATAGTTCATTTGTTTTCGTCAATTAAATCTTTCAAGGGAAACTATTATATGTGGCAGGGAATTAATGAACAAGTATCGTTAATAAGTCATATTAGTCATTAAATAAATTGCAAAATGTGTCGTGCTTTCTGCAATGTGCTGGTGTGTCAGGGCCGCACGCCGCACGCCGCACGCCGCATGCCGCACGTCGCCCCAACACTCACCTGGAGCCACGCTTTGAAGGTAAGTTTATCCTCGTCTACCTCGTCGACCATGACCAAAGTGAAGGTAAGGGTGATCGGGGTGGAATGCGGGTGCGGCCAATGCAGACTGTGTTCATCAGGTTTGTCCGGTAAAGTCTCACAGTGCTTCTCGTCTGCCTCGTCACCACAGTCGTCATGGCCGTCACAGCGCGCGTCGAGCGTCACACAGTAACCGTCGGTACACGTGAACTCTTCCTGCCAACAAATTGACAAAGGAAATCAATGAATATAAGTGTGTGTATATATGTGTTTTGGTGTGTTACTTCATCTGTTATGATGTGTTGCTGATACACAAGATTAAAGTAAACATTGAACGTGTTTCGGAGAGGTTAGGAGGTGAGGAAAGTTTCTTATTGTTTAAACATTGGATGTTTAGGCGAGGAAGGTGGAACATTTATCTGTTACTCGTGGACCAGAGAGAAACACGAAAATTTAAACTCCACTGTTACTCCATGTTAATAAAACTTGATAAAGTCAGCTACTGATAGGGAATGAAAAACGTTGTCAGGAAATAGTATTAGGAGAAAAATTCTTTGGGGTTTTTGTCACGAAGCTCGAAGATCACGAGGGTGGAGACTCACCTCACCACACACGCTCACCACCACCTGGCGGCCTGGCCCTTGCCTCCACTGGCTGGCGTTGATTACCTCATGTCGTCCCGTCCAGTGGCCGTCGGAGGCCATGGACCAAGCCCAGGAACCTAACATATATACTTCAATCTCATCTTCTAGCACGTAGATCATGTCTCCTTTTCCTGACACAAATCTCATCTGTGTTGCAGAAGGGACTATGGCGAAGCGTCCTGATTCGTGTTTTGACTTCTGTGTTCTCATTTTCATGATTGATTCCTGAGGAACCTGTGCTCGTGAAGAAAACAAAGTAATATACAATAATATTGGTTTCTTATCGAGTAACTTGACACTAAACGTTCCATCTTATTATCGTCACACGCCGCCGTTATATATATTTTTTAGTGCTCTAGATAAGGAAAGCCTCGCACCTGGCAGCAGATGTGTGTGGAAGCGTTGAGTTGCATTGGATCCTGCTGAGACTGGAGGCGAACTTTTCCTTCGGTTAGTGTAAGTAGGTAGTAATCACCATCCGATCCCACCCAGCAGGTCACCACCGCGTCACCACCACCCAATGTCATCTAAAAGAGACAGGGAGAGGGGGATGTTTGTATTTTTCTGTCGACGATAAGGTTACCTTGCACACAATGCTGCATAAACAACGTGATTAGGAACTTGAATGGTAAATAGCTTATGGGAAGAGTGCAATAATACTAGAAAGACTATGAGAACAGGATTCAGCGACACCCACCGTGCTGGCCACGCCCGGCAATCTGTTTTCGCTGGGATGGGGCAGTCGTCCGCCCAGGGATCTGCACCTCCTTGCGGCCTGGCTGGATGTGTAGTGGCCGGGCAACATCAGCAGCTGGTCCTGAGCGTGGGGTGGACACACGCCCTGCGCCAACTCTAAGGGCATGCCTCTTTGAAGGCCAGTATAGCGTTCAGTCGTGGTATCCAGTGGTTGTAATGTAATAATCTAGTGATTAACGCACGTATCATGAACACATTAGACAGGACTTGGATGACAATTAAAAGGCTGAGATGAAAAGATCAGTTAACGTACACTTGGTCTTGCGAAATGTTACTTGTCATGCTTTTAGAAAGGGAAACATTTGATTTAATACGATGGTGGTCATCACATCTCACCCTAATATTTACTGTACGGCTTATTGTAAGATGAAGTCACATATTAGTTTTATAGTACGTACCCTCCAACACATCACGGCATAACAATCTTCAATAGATAGTGCTCCATTGAAAGATATCGAGGCTTTAATTCCCTCCAACTTCACCTGAAACACCTGGAAAGATTTGACCTCATCCCCCTCTCTACCATTTTCCCTTTTCCCCATTAAAGCGAGTAGAGCAGCACAACTTCCGTATGGTTAAGCAGCGTGTAGTGTAACTCCCAGGGAGCCATGAGGAGGGTTTGGTCTTACCTCAAGGAGTGTGGGTGAGACAGACGCGTGAGGTTCCTGGAGTCCACGTGTCCTAACAGCCTCACGCCCTCCAACGCCACTTCCCACGCGCCAGTCCCCAGGTCACTTTCAGGTATTTTCTCACATCTGGCCAGTGATTTCACCTGGGTACATGTACACAGAAAAAAATGTACAAATGCGTAATAAGAAAAATGAAATGTCCCTTTAATCACAACCCAAAACACAAACACGCACACACATACATACATACGCATATGGAAAGTAGAGGTGTTTCATGTTCAGTAAATCCGGAAACACCCTTACTGTAGTACATATCTTATTGACTTGTTATAGGGAAGGCATCTACACTTAAGTGCGTCGTGCCAAGTATTGTGGCTCAGGTGAGTGGATATATGAGATTAAAACTGTGCAATGGTGGACAGTAATCATTGAGTTGTATTATTGAATTCAGATGATATAAACAATACACACACACGCACGCACGCACAATTGTGTCTGAACAATTTCATGGATCAATGCAGTTTGTAGTGTTCGTTTTCATAATTTTTTTACATTGAACTGTAGATAAGTAATCGGTAGAAGTTCCATTACTCGTATTTAGATGGTTATGATTTTATAAACAAATTAGCGAGATTGTATGGGAGAGTTGTGCCAGTGTTCTTGAAATGCGTAAAATAACAAAAAAAAAGAAGACGAAGTAGAAGAAAAGAAGTAAATAAAAATGTATAATGTCTGAAATAAAGGATGAAATACTTGCATGAAGCACACTCAGGTAGTGAGAGATATTGTGGAGTGAGTGTGAGGCGAGGTGACCAAAGGCGAGTCAAGGGTGGGCGTGAGTCACCTGGTCCTCCGGCAGGCGACCTGGATACACTTGCGGCAGGGTAGCGTAGCCTCCTACAGATTCTTGCAGACCCACGTGAGTGTTGTCACTCCTCCCCAACCACAGAGTAGCGTTGCCCTGTACCACCACCACCACATACAAACAATGACGGGTGTATGGCTATGGCTATGTATGTTGTCTGTGCATCCTGACTCAAGGTTTTCATGTTCATAGAAAGACATCGTGCCAATAATATCAAAAGTGTGTGTCGCTTGATAGTGCCTCACTACTTGACGTTTTTACAGATGTGTTGGTTACCAAATTATAATTATCATCTTGATGTAAGGATAAAACAAAGATTCATGATGAACCACCTGCAAGAATGATGCATCACTGCAGGTGGTTTGCCTCTCACCTGCAGCAGCAGCTCCGGACCTTCCGAAGTTTTAACATGTACATCCTCTGTGTACTTCCCTTGCACGGCGAGTGCAGGACGCTGCCCCACCACCAGGCACACGTGACACCACGCGTGGGTTGGCAGCGGACGCTTGTCAACCAGCAGTAGGGAACCCACCCGTGC
>JAXIVD010009137.1:2500-5000 GCA_036785275.1 Cancer borealis | reverse complement strand
TGCAATACAGAGTTTGGTTCACTGTTCTATCACTTTCCTTTTAGTATTCTTGTTCCTTTTCCTCCTCGTTCTCCTCCTCCAGCATCTCTCAATTACCTTTTCTCCTCCTCTGCTTCCATTGTTAACCATTGGACTCGCTTCTCTTCGCCATTCGTCTTATCCACTGCCATTTTTTGTTGCCATTATTCTTCTGTTTCTCAAAAGAGCTTTTACTTCCCCTTGTCACCTTTACCTCCTGGTCATTCCCATCCTTTCACACCGTGGCTCCCTTCCACTCTCTCTCCTTCTTCTATCCCGACTGCCCCTCCCTACCTTCCCCCTTACCTTACCCCCTTTACCTTCCCTCCCTACCTTCCCTCCTACCTTCTCCCCCTTATTTTCCCCTTTACCTTCCCTCCGTTCTTCCCTCCGGCCATTAATCACTAGCGGACCGGTACAGTTTCTTTACAGGCTACTGGGGGAGCTTTAAGTCGTCTTTCATCCTTGGTTACGTGTCGCTAGTTTTCGGCCACACAACGCCCTGACGCGGCTTCCCTCTCGCACAATACACGTCGCTTTGTCGGGCCGCGGGACGTGTCTGAATCGATGGGTGCGTGGAAAAGCCTCCCGTGCGATTAGAGTGAGCCTTTAAACGCTACAAAAAATATATAGTGTTGTTCCATTCACTGTACTGTATATTTATAAAGAGGGGGAGAGAGGGAAAGGAGGGGAGGTGGATGAAAAGGATAACACCGCGGCGGCTGGCTATCCAGAAAATTGGTGTTAGTCACAGGATTACTCACACCTCGACGAGTCCTCTGAGCGACAATAACAACGCCTCCCATCTGTTTGTAACGCAGCGTCACCCGTAGCACCACCCCATCCCCCCAACACCTCTTCATTCCATCCCTTCATCACTGCCCCTCCCACTCCATCATTCCCTTCTCTTACCTTCCCTCTAAACATCATCGCTATAGCCTTCCTCCTCGTCTTCCTCCTCATTCCTGCTCCTAGTCCTACTCTTCCTTCTCTCTTTCCTCGTCATCATTCTCCTCCTCCTCCTCCTTCTCCTTCTCTCATAACTGGCTGCGTCCCTCATCAGTTCTCGATCTGCGTGTTCAGCCTGAGGGAAGCGTGTCTCAACGAGGCGGAGAAGGAAGAGGACTGGGAGGGGACTCACGTAGGTCGGGAAAGGGACTTGATCTGCTACAAGTCTGTTCTCACTTTGGTCCATTTTTCTTGCTGACTTACGTGCCAGGAGAGGACGTTCGGGGGTCACGGCGCGAAGTGGGAAAACAAGCCGCTGTCAGGGTTACCGATCACTTGTTAGTTTATGCGACCACGTGGCAGCAGCTCAGGGCGTGAGGAAGCAGCGCGTCGTAAATGATGATTGTTTACCATATAGTCGCTTGGAATTCTACAGGAGCGCCGGGAGAGGGGAAGGGAGAACCAAAGAATAAGTCGAGAACTGAGCGAGTGATTGAGTCGTCAGTCGGTCGTCAGCGGCGCGGGGAGGCTGGCCGGAACGTGAGGGAAGTGGCCGCTGCGGGGCTTAGCGGGAGGTCGTTAGCGGGTCCTGTCGTCCCTCTGTCGTCTCCCTGTCCTCCATCCTCTCCCCTGTGTCACCCTAACATCCCTCCCCCCACCCCTCACACTCCACACACCGCTGCTGCTCCCCGCCCTCCCTCCCCTTCATCTGCCGTCCCACCTCCCGGTAATCTCACAGCCCGCATGTTAGTCTGAGGCTGAAGATTTGTTAACACTAGTGATGTTACATGAACTTATGCAGATTATGACTTGTATCTCACTTCTTCACTTCCTAATAATCATCATCATTATTAATATCATCATAATAAGGCTTTGATGACGTGCATAGTCACTTTAACAACTAATTAAAACTTTCACACAATCATTTTTTCAATACTTACACGTACACACACGCTGACACACTGAGGGTAATCGTGATGCTGAGGAAATAGAGTCAAGTCGAGGGTAGCAACACTGCCGGTGTGTGTCTGAGGTGCTGCAGGTGATGCTGGAAAAAAGTTGATGCCAATGTCACTTTAGCAAAAGATGACAAGATAAACTACATTGTACACATTGGAATCAAATACGTTACTAAGTTATCTATTACGAATTTTCTTCCGTGCATGCAATAGTAAATCAATATGTAGTGTGAAATAATTATGTAAACGGCATATATGATACATGGTGCTGTAACAATAGTAATAGTAGTGGTTGTAGTAACAGTAGTAATAGTAATGCTAGTGGTACTGATAGTAACAGTTGCATTATTATTATTATTATTAGTAGTAGTAGTAGTAGTAGAAGTAGTTAAGGTAGTAATACTGGGAAAAGTAATAGTAGTAGTAGTAGTAGTAGTAGTAGTAGTAGTAGTAGTAGTAGTAGTAGTAGTAGTAGTAATTATTATTATTATTATTATTATTATTATTATTATTATTATTATTATTATTATTATTATTATTATTAGTAGTAGTAGTAGTAGTAGTAGTAGTAGTAG
>JAXIVD010009136.1:2500-12500 GCA_036785275.1 Cancer borealis | reverse complement strand
CAACCCCCATTTGTAAAAACAATAAGAAACCTATCAAAATCACAGAGCCCAGGATCATGAGGCTTATCTGTATTGTGTTAACAACCATCAGAGGTATGAAGAATGCAGTCTTTTTCTGTAAAGAAAAGAAAAGAAAATTACTTGGGATAATTGGATAAAATATAATTTGAGGAAGAAATTGGATTCAGAATAATCTTATTTAAAATGAGTGGTAATTGATAAGTTTAGAAAAGGAGAGGAATGTATACAAGTATGCTGCTTACGTTGCTTACATTTTAAGACTGCTCGTGACAAAGTAGAATTTGAACCAAAGAGATAGATTGAAGTTATAAGGTGTAGGTGGAAAACTATCACGTACCTATGCAAGTGGTGAAAAAAATAGAAAAACGCTTAAAGTTTTACAATATAACTGATATCACCATGTATATCAATCTGTTTATGAATATATTTGTGATGAAGCTGAAATCAAGGTTTGGTTATGCTGGAGAGATTAAGTTAGATTATATAATACTGAAGCACAACACCATTCTATTTGCAGTTGAAAGAGTGAAAAAGATTTGCAAAGACTAATCAATGAATTTAATATTACTTGTGGGAAAAATTAGTGAGCAATAGGAAAGAATTTTGAGGCTATAGATAGAATAGAACAAGATAGAAAAAGTATCAAAAAGAAAATGCACAACTAAGGAACAAGTACGAAAACAACAAAATTGAGTGAATAAGAAGGTAATGTCAAATTGCAGGTGGAAAGTGAAAAAAAAAAAAAAAAAAAAAAAAAAAAAAAAGGGGGGGGGGGGGGGGGGGGCACCAAGAGGTGGTAATAATCAATTTTAGGCACATACTAAAAGTGTAAGAGAAAGAAAAACTAAACTTAATAGCAGATGAAGAGGTTAATGGCATCAAGGAAAGAGAACATTATCAAAGACGCCATGAACGGCAAAAAGTAGCATTTATTATTATATATATTTTTTTTTTTAGCAAAAGAGGTAATCCTACAATTCAAAATAGAAGGGAGAGGAAGGAGAGGAAAGTGGTATGAGAGATAATTCAAACAGTACAAGAGAAAAATGCAAACTTGGATGTAGAAATGGATGTAGTGTTATGACCAAAAAGGTACAAAGGAGGAGCATGTCTCATGAAGGCTAAGCTGAGATCACATGTTACTATTCTATCCATCTACAGTTTATGACCGTTTCCCTCTGGAAACGTCCCCCAAGGCTATGGCCATGGCAGAAGAGCCTTCACCTTTCCTTATCCAAACACTCCCTCCCAATCTATCAGCAACTCTTTCATGCATGTACTCTTCACTCGATCCTTTCATCTTATAACTGGCCTTACTCTTCTCCACAAGAGGAGCATGTGGCATGACAAGAGCAATGAAAGCATATATGAATATTGTAGCATGGAACCTCGTGCAAATGGAAATCACATACTACTTTATGGAGTTTTGACATGGTCATGAAAAATAGTAGAAAAATGAAAGTAGGAAAATGTGTATGGGGAAAAACAGTAATGACGAAGAAGAGTTAAACGAAGTGACCTGTATAAGGAAGCTAAAGCCAAAAAAAGGTGAACAAAAGAAAACCACACATTATATCATAGAAACAAAATCAAGTGATTCAGGGAGTGTTTTGGGAATCAGTTAAGGATCTGTTGAAAGGGATTTTGATGCCACGGCAGAGCTGTTTTCTCTATCATAGAGAATAATTTTTTTGAGATTAACCCATTTTCTAGTTTGGAAGTTAGTATTTTCATCTTCACGTGAGGTATTAATATACTATTTGGAAGATTTATGATGGAAGATTTATGAGGCAGCAGATAATGATGAGAATTATGATATATAACTGGACTTTAGTAAGGCATATGATAAGGTACCATATGAAAGACTCCCAAGGAAGGTTTTTTGCTGGTGCTGGATTAGGTCTAGGCTAAGCGATAGGGAACAGAGTGTTACTATTAATGGTTCTAGGTCTAAGGCCGCTTTCACACCAAAGTAACACGTCGCACATGGCAAGTGGCAAATGACACACGACACGGTACTTTCACGCCAAAGTGATATGTGGCGCGTGTCTAGATGGCATCATCAAAGGATGAGGCTGATATAGTTGCTCTGATCAGTGCTGTAGTCACCCCAAGAAGATGTAAGGAGAGAAAATGCTGGATACATTCATATCTGAAGGAGAATGTAGGGGTTCACAGTGCTTTTTAGTTGCAAGGCCTAACAAGTGAGGTTCCACAGGGATCTGTTTTAGGGCCATTACTATTCTTGATATACATTAACGACTTAGACAATGGGATTAGTAGTGATATTAATAGACCTCTGTCCTAGAAAATGTGTTGAGGCTAGAAATCGGGCTAATAGGTGTTAGGATTCATTGCTAGGAGTGTTAAAAGTAGAATTGCTGAGGTTATTCTGAAGTATTAGGCGTTAGTCAGACCTCACCACGATTATGCAGGGCAGTTTTGGTCCCTGTATTATAGAATGGATATAGGATTGTTAGAGTCAGTGCAGAGAAGGATGACAAAAATGATGAGGCAATTCGTAGTTTTGGTTATGAGAGGAGACTGAAGCTTTTGAAATTACACTCACTGGAGAGGCATAGATTGAAGTATTTAAGTGGGTGAAGGGTCTTAATAAGGTGGATGTACGAAAAGATTTTTGCGGTCAGTAGTCAGGATAGAGCAAGAAGTAACAGATTCAAACTAGAAAAATGTAGATTTAGAAAAGAGATAGGCAGATTTTGATTTACAAGTAGGGTGGTAGATGATTGGAACAGACTTGGTCAGCAGGTAGTTAGGTAACAGATGATAGAGTTTTATTAGAAGACGAGACTGCTTTATGGATGGGGATGAGAGGCGGATGTAGGTAATATGGGAGTAACAGGAACTACCATATGTAGGCCTTATATTCTTATTTGTTTATATGTATAGTGCATTTGTATTTTTGTGTCTGTCATTGTGGTGGTGGTCACACAGGGTACCAGCTACACTATTAATATTTGTATTTCTTGGCGTTCTCCATTTTCCCACTTTGTTTCCAGCTAAAGCCATTCCACTGCCCAGTGAAGGAGTAGTCTTCACTCTTCAGTCTAATTGGATCTGCGTCAGTTGCTCTGCCTTCAACATTGTCAGTATCACCAATAAACTTTTAAGTGAGGATCCACATCTTTTCACTGCCTCATAAATACTTCTTATACTGATACAATCAAGTTTATGAAATGTTTAAGCATATCTAATTTACAATAAAAAATTATACAAATGCTTACCTCAACAACGCCATAAAGGAGAAGGCTGCTAAATACGATGTGAAAACAGGATACGAGTACAGATCCAGCACCCGATCCAATTGCTGTAAATGTGTGAAAATTAATACAACCCTGACATGAATATCTTACTATATAGAATAATTAGTAGGCACTTTCATGGAACTCTATTCTTGGTAGCATGATGTTAGGCAAGGCTTCAGCTCATAGGATTGACAAAACATTCAGTAATAGTCCAAGTAATAATCAACATGCTGTAAGGTCAGACAATATCAAAATAAACATGTATGTACAAAACATACGGTATGATATTTAAAATACCTGCGTGGTTGAGAAACTCATTGATACAGTGCATTACCACAAATCCTATATGATTATGGAGATGAAGAAATGAACAACAATTCAGTGAGCAGCTACACAATAACTTCCTATTGTTCAAATAATAAAATCTAAAAAGAAATCTTACCAATTCTCTCGAATTTCTCATAACATTCTGATGGTTCAGGAACATTTTCACATACTGCTCTATAGGTGTCTTGATGATGGAGGGTTAAGTTTTGCACTCCACCCAAGAGGCCGAAGGCACTTCCAACCTACAAACATAACATATGACCTTAAACGATAGGATGACTCCACTTTCTTAATTAAATAATTCAGGAGAATGTAACAACCTGAAATAATTGGAAGGAAGTTCTCAAAGAAGTATGTAAGAAGGGTTTGCGCTATATTTTTATGGTGTTTCTGCCTCCATATCTATATGTCAAGTCTTTCCTTTCGTTGTAAATTCTTCTTTCTGTCCATCCCAGCTATCTATATTTTTCAGGGGGAAAGCTGCATTTTTTGTATCGTTCAACCAAGTTCCTTATTGCAATCTTTTTTTTTTTTTGTCCGCTCAAATATCTGCTCAATATTTGATCTTTCCTTTTTTGATCAATACCTTCCTAAGGTATTGTCATTTAATGTGTAGTCTACAGGCCTATTGCCTCTATCTACGCTCATAATGATACTTGTTAACATTAAACTGCATCTGCCATTTCTCTGACCACTCATACAGCCTATTTAAGTCATCCTAGCATCATCTAATTTCTTTACCGGTGTTCCTATCTTTGTTTCATTGGCAAATTTACTGATATCACTGTTTATTCCTGTCTTTAAGTCATTTATAGATTATGAATAACAACGGTCCTAGTACTGATCTCTGTGGTACCCCATTAGTGAGTTATTGCGATAAATTCTTCATATTTCTTTAATTTTCTCTGGAGACGAAAAACTGAAAACCAATTTTAACATATGGCCGTTAGTCTTTGGTATAGCATCTCCTTCTCTGGGCCGATAGGCTCCGACAATCCTCCACTGATGTACAAATCTACAACAATGAAATTCTAAATTCAATTAAATTCCTTTCAACATCGCTTATACGAATAAGCTGAACCTAAATATAGCTTGGATCTAACTAGAGTGCTATAAATAGAATTTATGTACCGGCTTTCTACATCATAAAATTGACTATATAAAATCAATCCTGAATTTGTTATCCTTCCTATTTCCCCAATTTGTTATGGCTACTCGAAATAAGATACAGACCTAGTACTATATTCACAAGCAAAACATATTCAGCTAGCTCTGAAATAATATTTAAGTGACAGTCACATTACCAACAATACAACAGAATAGAAAAATGATCTACAACTCACCAAAAAGAACACACCGATCACAATGCTTCCTGTTCTTGTGTCACAGCAGCAGCAACACTTAGTTGGCTCCCACATCTTGACCTGTGAAAATTAATATTATAAATACGTTGGGTGCAATACTACACAAAATATTATACAATAACATACTATGGTTTTGGATGGTGTATATGGGTATGTGGGTGGTGCAGCCTCAGTGTATAAAGGCCCGTCTACACTAGGACTGGGCAGTCGGGGGATCGCGCGACTGCCTAGTCTCGACTCCCATATATGGTAAAGTGGGCGGGGCTAGATGGTGGGCGAAGCAGTCTTGAGCGAGAGGCATTTGATCGGGTGAGTGAACGTCAGTGACGGACTGAACGCGGGCCAGGAGATATACTCTTGCGGAGATGGATGTCTTCCTTACGTATATAAGGTTCAACCTTGTTGAGCAATTTAAAGAATAAAATAGCAGGCATTCTGGTGTAGTTCTCAAAGCCGTCAGGGCATTCCTTTTCAAGTTCCGAGAAAATTTATGACGCCTGAGAAGACGCGGGTTTTTGACGCCTGTCTCGCGTTAGGACGTTCACCCCCATTATCCCCTCGTCAGTCCGACTGCCCAGTCCTAGTGTAGACGTAGCTTAAGGGCACAAAAAGGACGTGATAAAGGCATCACAAATGTAGAAAGCTAGAGAATATTGGAGTTTTCCAAGACAATGAAGTTGAAGTGTGTAATAAAATATTTGAGAAAAGTGCAATATTAACTAATGACCTACCACTTAGGACTTAGGTGATACTACAACATCAACCGGATCAATTAATTGATCAAAAGGGCAATTTGAAGATTGGCAAAAGATAAGAAGGTAATACTTTATGGTGTGTAGCCTAGTCACAAAATATTTGTGACTTAAATAAGGTAAAAAAAAAAATAAATAAATAAATAAATCCCTAGAAGGAAGACGTGAAAATTATATATATATATATATATATATATATATATATATATATATATATATATATATATATATATATATATATATATATATATAAATATAAATATATATATATATAAATATATATATATATATATATATATATATATAAATATATATATATATATATATATATATATATATATATATATATATAAATATATATATATATATATATATATATATATATATATATATATATATATATAAATATATATATATATATAAATATATATATATATATATATATATATATATATATATATATATATATATATATATATAAATATATATATATATATAAATATATATATATATATATATATATATATATATATATATATATATATATATATATATATATATAAAGGAAATCAGAAACTTTCCATTGAGTTAGTCAGACGTTTAGAGGAACATACAATGTAGAGGAATAGTACAAGGTTTTATAACCCAATCTCATGATTGTTAGTTGAAAGTAAACTAAATCAAGAATGAAAAATAGAGGTAGCTCAGAACTCGTATATACAAACTGTAAACACGGTTGCAAGCTGCCATCACTCAGATTTACCAACTCTTCCCGCAAAGCCAAATTGCCAGCTGGAGATACCCTAATTTTCGCTCTGGGTGTAAAAGAGCCTCAAAAATTCGCACATTTCTGTACAGAGCGCAACTGACCACCTCTCATTCACTGTGATTCCCTTACGGAATCATTGGAATCCTTATATTCTTCACACTCGTTCGACTATTAAATACCTTGTTAATTTTAGAGTAGGGACAATTAGCCGAGGGATGATGGGAAGAAGTATAAGTGCCGTTAATATAAAAACTCGTGACATCATTCGAATCGAGTGGTACATAAGGGGATGTGACCGCGTGGTGCAGTCTCTTGTGTACAGAGTCCGCTCTAGACAGGTAAGGGAGATTCATGTGGCTAGGGACTTGGAAAAACACGTGGAACCTTCCTAGTAATATTCATGTCTAACCTAAAACTGTCCTCCCGGATACAGCTCCCGAGAGGATCAGCACATGACTGTCTTCGTCTTATTTCTGGAGTTTCTGAGACTGCCTGTGAAGTTGACTTGAGCTGTGGACGAAGATACAGAAGAAGGACAGAGGGACACACGAACATCAGTGCAGTGAGTGCTATTCGGCTACTTGACCCCATTAGTCCCCTCACGTAATTAGGTAGGGTTAGCTAGGTATTTTCATTTGTGTGTTAACATGTTGTGTATGGTTATTTATAGATTGTGTAGTGTAATGTGTTGTGTGTGGTAAGACAAGTGTTTGTAAAAATACCACACGAATTCAGCAAGTTGTGTTTCTCACTCGTCACTAAGTAAAGTCTGTTTATTACTTTATTTTACTCTTTTCTTTTCTTTCATTGGCCTTAGGGAAAGAACCTAATGGAAGGATAGTAGTGATAGCAGTGGTATAGGTAGAATTAGTGGTGTAGGTAGTGGTGGCAAGCGGTGCAGAAAGTAACAAGTGGAGGTTAGTATCGATTTGGTACAGGTGGATTGGTACAGTGGTGACAGCAGTGTCGATGCCAATTGGTACATTTCTATGGTGTTATACTTCTATTCAACACAGTCATACCTTGCTATGTTGTTTATCATGTTGGTTGGTAGATTTCATCTGTATATTGATGCTTTTTTTTTTTTAAATATTGAATTGATTCGTGTTTTGCTTAAAGAGGGGAGAGCGGGGTAAGATGAGCCATTTTTCGCTTTGCGCGTTATCTCTAAAACACGAGCGTAATGAATACAATTTAATATTAATCTGATTATTGGAAAAAAGAAGAAGCATGGAACAACTTACCCCATGTCTATGGGGTGAGTTGAGCCATTTGAGATATTATTTTAGAGTGACCGGTGTAGTAGGAAATATGCTCCCCTAGAAAATACACCGCTGCAGACGTAGCGTAGCTCATTCCGGGCTGCTCACTGGATTCACTGGACACTGGACAGTTAACAGCAGTGCGGGTCCGCGGGATGAGCTATGATACGTCAGGCAGCTGAAGGGGATGCAGCGGAGTGTATTTTTTAAATTCCTACTACACTGGCATGACATTAGGAAAGGAGAAATAAAGCTGAAAGTGGCCTCAAGTATGCTTGAAATATAGAATTTTCAGATGACATTTTAATTTGTATTCATAATGACTGTCTTATCCCGCTCTCCCCTACACTTTGTTGGCTGGTTATTGAATCGCTTTGTCTCCCAGATTTACATTGTTCTGCATTTAAACAGAAATGTTGATGCTTCACTATTATCATATGATTCTACTTGCCCTCCAATTTCTTCTATCTTCTTTTTTCCCCCCGATATATTAAATATTGGTATTGCTGCAAACTGCCCCTCGTTAACTTTGGCTTTCTGAGCAGCTCCGCCACAGCGGGGTTCGACGTGTCCACTGCCGGGGAGATAGTCTATGACACCGGTGACACCAAACACAGTCTTCCCTTTTAATCCCTTTATTCAGTAACACACTTATTAAAACACAAGGCGGGGCGGTATTCCACAACACAGTGTAGGTAGAGAGTAGCAGGTATCCAAGAGGGGCGTGGTAAGTCCAAGACGGTAGAAGGCGTTCTCCCGTGAGTGGCGCCACGAGTCCTGGCGCCACTCCTGCCTGGGAGGTGGTGTCGAGCGAGGGTCGTGGCCCACGACCCTCGCTTGACACCTCCTCCCAGGCAGGAGGATGGGAGGGGAGTAGGGGCAGTGGTGGCCACCAACCACCACTTCACAGCTGCTTCGCCCGTGTTATTTCTGCCGGCGCTGGTTAGTCGTGTTAATGCTATTTCATTTAGAAAAAGCAATTGTGACTTCAACAAGCAATACAGTTTTGTATATTCTTCACCCACGACCTTGAAAGATTTCTGCCACTTACTACAATATGAATATCTCCAATAATCTTAATAATTAATAATCATTAATTCTAACTAACTTACTTACTTTGACGAAGAGTTGAGTTTGCAGAAATAATTGGCGGCCAAGTAAATGTATAACCAAGACCGCAGATACTTGACAAATTATTCTCTGTGGTGTAACAGGAACCAGTCTTTACACTGGTGACTGCCACTGGTAAACTGACCGACTTCATAAGTATACATGGGCGCCTGCTGTCTGGCCGTCTGGCAGCAGCAACTAGGCAAGTTGCCAACTCGTAACTAAATATAAGGAGCTAGGCACACACACACACACACACACACACACACACACACTCTCTCTCTCTCTCTCTCTCTCTCTCTCTCTCTCTCTCTCTCTCTCTCTCCCTCTCTCTCTCTCTCTCTCTCTCTCCCTCTCTCCCTCTCTCCCTCTCTCCCTCTCTCTCTCTCTCTCTCTTCTCTCTCTCTCTCTCTCTCTCTCTCTCTCTCTCTCTCTCTCTCTCTCTCTCTCTCTCTCTCTCTCTCTCTCTCTCTACATGTAGTGTAGTATGAACAAGAAAACCGGTAACTCCTTTCGGCAACGGTGAAGTAACTATGACATACAGATTGACTCATTACTACCCATAGATTGCAATAGTTTCAGTAATCAAAACATTGAAACATACATGAGAGACTATTCTGGTAACAACCCTCACCCATTCTAATCGCTGGTTCTGCTACGTGACTGTCGATAGGTGCCAAAGATTATCCATTATAGCTGCAGTGCATAACATACGTTGCCGATACAACTACTTGTAGAGCCCTCGTAACTATCACTATTAAGCACTGCGAACTGAACAGTCAAAGGTGTTTTGAAACCTACTCTTTATATAATACAATATGTATGCATTTGATTTTATTTTTAATTTCTTATATTATTGTTGACCGCAGATAGTTTCAAGGATTGGTATTTATAAATCATATTAGCAAACAAGTATTTGTTTTAGGTGATCCCTTTGCATTGCTAACATGAAATATCAGTTATCCTCTAAGTGAATGAAGCAACACAGTGTAATAATAATAAAGACTCGAGGGATTACCCTCAACTTAAGTTGAGGGTAATTTCTCGAGTCCTTATCATCATTACACCATTTTATACTGGACTCCGACATTTAAACAAGGTGGATTAGCTCATCCTGTTTGAAAAAATG
>JAXIVD010009135.1:0-16031 GCA_036785275.1 Cancer borealis | reverse complement strand
ATGCCCATAAAATGTATATGTTTTTGTTAGATTCAGAACCATGTTGGAATTACTGATAATTAACGTGTTGACTCACTGACCTATTATGCTACTATATTCATATGCCATCGTCTCCAGCCTGTAATCATTTCCATCCTTTTTGCTTCTTGCTACTTAGCCCCTCCGTTTCCAAGCAGATTGCTATTGTGGAGGGTCACATAAAACTATCTGAACTATAAAATGATCAGAGATGTGATTACTTATCTATCTATAGTTTCTGATGCCTCTGGAAACATCCCTCAAGGGTTGGCCACTGTGGCAGTAGAGCCTCCATCTCTCTTTATCCAAACACTCCCTCCTTTCTAGTTCAATCCCTCCCCTTCTATTAGCAAATCTTTCAAGCATGTACTCCTTCCCCCTATCCTTCCATCTTATAACTGGCCACCTTCTCCTATGGCCCACAATTTCACTCACATATACTTCCTTCACAAACTCTTCACAATTCTTCCTCTCAATATGACCAAACCACCTCAAAGTATTTTTTTTTCACCCATTCCTCTACAAAACACTTCACTCCATTTGCACAAGGTCCCATGCCATACCTTTCATACACGCTTTCATTGCTTTCACCTGACAATTATGATAATCCATAAAGAAACATAAAAAAAAAAAACTCACAAAGCATGCACTTTCCAACAGTAATATAATATGATGAAAAAGACAAACTTTGGATGAATGATGTGTTTGATCACATCTACTGTACATACTGGTATCAAAAGTCTGCTCCACAATAGTGTATCCTGTTGGGCGTGAGTCCCGGTCATTAACGATGGCCAGGTGTTCCACCACATAGCCCATATAACCATCCACCTTGCTGTGACAGAGGTACCGTGTCACCCGTCGGAAAAACCCATCCTTGTACAGGTCTGCATCTATGTCTTGGTCATGGGTCTTGGATACCTGTTGAAAATTAACATGATATACAAATACAACAGGTAAAGTGATCAGCTGCTTAAATCAGATGGCGGGAAGGTCCTGCATTTCATGCCAGCTTGGGTCAATTTTTCAAATTCTCTCTTAAATGTCATTAAGATTGAGAACTTGCTCATCCTGTCTACCTTTCCCATGCCTCTAATGATGCACCTCATTGCAGGTAGCTTAAATCTATGTCCAATTTGACAACCGTTGGCAATGAACTGTTGTTATTCATGTTCAACTCATAAATATTTTTGCTTTTGGGGAAGAAAAAATTGACCGTTATGAATCTTGATCTTCCACTGCAGTGTGATCATGAATTCTGTTCTATCTATCTCTATACCATGCTGATATTCCCTTAAAGAAGGATAGCTGAGACAAGGCACACACACCCACACCATGCATACATACACATACACTACTCTCATATACTAAAAACATTTTTGGTGCCAAAACTGATCCTTGTGGTACTCCACTTTTCACTTTCCTCCATTGTTTGTGCGTGTATGTATTTGTGAATGTGTGTGTTTAGTTTTTTATGTGTATGTAGAGATTTGCCACAAGACCATAATGGTACAAGCCATACTATAAGTGATAAAAAAAAAAGGCAATGTCTACAAAGGAGGCAAAATAAATAACTAAAGATGAATAAACAATAAGATTGACAATAAAAAAGAACAGTAATCATCAAGCATCAATATAGAGATTGCATTACTAGTTTTCCTCCAAATAAATGTATGTACTGCCACACTGCATACAAGAATGCTTTACATGACACAAAAATCAAGCTACACCACTCAAGAACAAATATTGTTTGCATCCTACTCACTGCAGTATAGTTTGGGGGACATCCCGATAGCTCCTCCACCACACACACAGATGTAATTGGTCGGTCATCAGGTAGTGGCAGAGCATTATACAGATCACGCATCATTCACTCACCAACTCTGGAAGAAAAGATGGAAGGTAAGCACCAATAACTCTGCCTAAAATGCTGAGGTACTGATAACACTCAACACTTCAAACAACAGGAAACACAAACTGTTCTGAGTAGATAAGTGCTGCTAAGAGCACTGTCAACATGTAACATGAAATATTAGTGCAAGGCAAATCAATGGCAGCCAACAAATTAATATTTGAAGAAAAAATAATGATAGATAAACACATATATATACACATCCAGTGAACCCTCACATCAATGGACTATGAGTGCGAAGAAGTGGTCTGTTAGAGCAGATTGTCTGTTAGTGCAAAGATATTTTCCTGCAGGTGTGAAAATATAGGAAAAACATGACACTGCATACTCATCACCAAAGAATTAAAGACTAGATTGTGTCCATGGTCTATATTAGGCCAGCAGCCATCTTACTGGGCCGACTTGATCTAAAATCAAACAACTTCACACAACTCACACTTAACTCATTTCTTGACGATACCAATTGATATTAAGGAAAACTGATTCATTACTACGAATTTGTCACAGTAATGTAAGCACAAATATACAAAACTAAGGGTTAAGTAAAAGAGTGCATAAACATTTTCTCTCACTATTTGGTTTCAACTCCTCATTACTCATATACATAAAATCCTATCTATCTATATACCAGGCTGTTGTGTTCCTGGAGAGATAGCCAAGACAAGACATGCATATACACACACGTGCACACCTATACTCCTTTCACTTCCTAGGCCTCAAGAGGAGAAGAGAAGTACACCTCCCCCAAACACAGTGGGTCAGGTCAGTTATGCAATTGGGGGCGAGGGCAGGGGTCGTATCCATGACAGGATCCTGAGATTTATCCCCACCACTTCATATTTAACTCATGCCTTCTCCCTCCCCACACCTGATATGATCTAAGTGTCACGCCAGAACCTCCTCCATGGGTTGTCAACGCCACATCAATACTCATTCATTCACCACTGCTCTCCATTCACTTCTATCATGCACAATCATCTTTGTCGTGACCATAATTATGTGATATGTGAAGGTGGAAGATACATGTGGAATAGTAACCACTTGGCTTTGGAACCACGTGGTAAGGAAATGTAAAGATTGGAGAGGAAATCAAATACAAACTAAGATTATGGGTCAGTCAGTGGCGAGATCAAAACAACAGGTGTTCCATATCAGAACGCCAGGTAAACACGCAGATAATCCATATACAGGAAATTAAATGTACAAGGGAATATGGTCTAGATATCAGCATTCAGACTAGATAGTGAGATAAAAGGGAAGATATATATGTTAAGTAGGAAGCTCAAATGTTGTTACACACATAGCCCTACAAATGTAATGTTTACTTATGACCAGAGGGCAAAAGACAAACGTAATGCTTACTTATGACCAGAGAGTCAGATAAATGGGAAGATAAATTTTGTGAGACGGAAGTGATTTTATGAGACGAGAGTTCAAATGTTGTCCACACAGAGGGAAAACAAGCCTAAGGATTAGCCTAACAACAATGTCATAGCCGTCACTGATGTACTATTCATTTCCGAGTATTGTAAACCTAATAATTAGTCTTAAACCAATATAGGAACTTCCCCAAATGCTGTGTCTGTAGAGAATTGGTAACTGTCTAGATTTTGGAAATAAAAGAGGCTTACTCGCTTAGAGAAGGAACATTCACTCAGACTTCTACTCAGGAAGTAATCAACTCAGCTCAGAATGGAGCTGTTGAGATATTGGGGTAAGTGGAAACTTGTTCTAATGCAGTCTTGAAAGCAGCTGTAGGATGTTAGTGTAAGGATATTTTATGTAGAATTTGTGATTTATTATGTATTGCTCCGTGATTATGAATATTTTGTGTTGCTCCATGATTATGAATATTTTTATATGGTCCTAGAAGAATTACTTATGTGCTGATTATATATGTGTCAAAGCAAGAAGAAAGAATTATGTTATTATATGACAGAAGGAGCATGATGTTAGTAAATGACAGAAGGAGTTGATGTTAGTATATGACAGAAGGAGCAAAGGAAGATTATTTGTTAATTAAAGTTATAGAAAACGGAGATTTTTTAATGAAAATCATTTTAGAAGTTAGTGTTCTGTACCCCGTGACCAAAGTATAAGTTGATTAACAGAACACGAAAACGTTGCAATAACGAGGGACGAAATCTTTCCTTGCTCCACAGACATTCCTCTTTCATTCCACACCCTTTTCACACCATCCATCCATCCTGTTCGTGGCCTTCCTCTCAACCTCAAACTTCTCATATTGGAACCTACTATTCTTTCACCAACCAGTACTACTCCATTCCCTCCACATGTCCAAACTACCTCAACACACTCTCAGTCTCTAACACTCTGCTTTGTTCGACCAGCAAACTTTCTCAAAACACCAGTTCTTCGCACCTCATTTCACATTCAGTCCATACACATTACTCCCAACATGCTCCTCAGACACCTCATCTTCATTACAACTAATCTCTTGTTCACTACTGCCATACTCCATGTTTCAGCCACATATAGTGTAGTTGGCACAGCTACTCCTTCATACAACTTTATCTTTACATGCATGCCCATCACTCTACAACTGAACACATTCTTCACTCCTCCCAACACCATTCCTACATCATTGATCCTAGACTTCACCTTTGTATCTATTCCTCCATCTACAGTAATCTTGGACTCTAAATATTTAAAGCATTACACCTCCTAAAGCCATTCACCATTCAATGCAACATTCATCCTTCTACCAACAATTTCCCTTGTGCATTTCTTTATTTTATTCTCATTCACTCTCAATTTCTTCCTCTTACACACTCTAAATTCTTCCATCAACTGACAATTTCTCCTCTGAATCTGCCAATAAGGCCGTATCATCTGCAAACAATAGTTCATTTATCTTCCACTCTCTATCATCAGCATTTACTACCTAGCATTCTCACATTAACTTCCCTTACTACACCACCCATATAAATATTGATATAATAATAATAATAATAATAATAATAATAATAATAATAATAATAATAACACTCATAATAATAATAATAATAATAGTAATAATGATTATAATGGTGATAATAGTGTTTACCTTTAGCGACTAGCCATGTTTTGTCTTAAAAGCTTTCGACCAGAAACAAAACAAACAGTATTCTGGAAATGACTGCTGCTAGTATTAATGTACAGTAATTGTACATCTTTTTTGTGATCACTTATGATTATTTTGTTATATATTTGTGATATAATACTACACAATTTATACATCACATTCTGCGGTAAATAGGAGCTAAGTTTGCAGTAATATAGTATCAACATGATTCCTATAGGACTAAGTTACCATCAGTATGCAAGATGCATGGTAGATTTTCAAAAGTATTTTTTTGGGGAAAATAGTCTAACACTGGGAAACATGGTACAAGGAAGTGGCACTGTTTGAGCCATTTCCATTGTCTGTATATGTATGGATCTGACACTTTAGGGGTTATAGCAAACATTTTTTTCTCCAAAACAGCCCTTGCTTTCATCATGCCATTAACTGACTATAGCTACTTGATACTGGATCAAAAACCATGAAAGGAGGATTGTTAAGCTCCTTATACTATATATGGATGATTTCTTTTTACATTAATGTAACCCCCAACATCGTGGTGTCGTTGCCAGCTACTGATACACCAGTCCAGGAATCTATCTGAAAATTACCTACTCTCATCTTAATATCTAATCAACCAGGCCATCTACAAAGATTAATAAAATGGCAAAGTACTCTTCAATGATTCATCTTAGCAATGCAAGTATTTGAAAATCATCAAGTGTTAGCATTGCAAAGTGCAAAGATGAGTAAGTGGTATACCCTCTGAAGTGAGGAAAGCCAGTGTTTGTGTGGTTGCACGCAATTGCAGCTACAGCGTCACGGTAGCCAAGCAAGCAAATGTGCCAATGGCATTTTTGCCACATGATAATGTATACAGTCACCTTTGTAGGTGTGTTCCACTAATTCACCTGCATCTGTGGCGTTTGCAGGATGAAGGTTGAAGGACCACTGCAGCTGAGTGATGCTCGAGACACGGTGGAATCACTACTCATGTTTCCTGCCTGGATAAGAGAGGGCAGCTCATTGGGTATCCTGGGCTGTGTTTCTGTATCAGATGCCACGTCTCGCCAAACAAATAAAATCTGGCCTTGGCATGTAAAGGTATTGTATGTTGAATCACGTGGAGAATCCTCGATAAATAGTATAGCTACAGTATATGCTCATTTCAACTGTAAACAATTTAGTAAAATAATTTCTATGCTTGGCATAGTGGAAACCATTTCTATTTAGCAGAAACAATTCTGCAAAATGGAGCAATATTTGGAGCAGATCCGCTAACGTCCACCGACCCATGTGCCCTGCTTTTTGACAGGAGTCCTTCATGCTTTTGTGAATTTCTCTATGTTCTAGGCCTATTTGTGCAGTGAAACCATGCCTAAAGGTCAAGAAAAGCAGGACAGAAAGAATGCTCAATTTAGTGGAAATCTCGATAAAGCTAATGAAACTATACTAGGCTGAATTAGTTTATTAAATTGAGCATGTACTGTACCATGTATCATCAGCCAGAAGTTAAGTTTCAAGAGGCATTGACATCACAAAACAAATTATTTTCTGGGAAATAATCAATTAAAAGTTACGAGACTTACCTCAGCTTTGTCATAGATAGAACGAGTAAGTGCAATGCGTGCAATAAAACTAAAACTAACTATTATCATGCTATACAGTGTGGAACATGAGATTAAAGTAAGCATTTGTTTCCATAGCATTGTAACATCCCATAGTCATTATCAACCTCAACAATGACTATGGGTTTTGTGTATTAACGCAATTGATGTGATCAAGATCCCCTTTAGACCTTGAAATGGACTAGACCCAAGGATATTGAATGAATTCATTAGGTCTCTTTAACACACAGCGTAGGCGATGCCCATGTCCTCACTACTGCGTGGATGTACCCACCTACGCTAACCTTTACACATAGCACCAGTGAAAACAGCCTACCATTCGTGCAGTGCACCTATGTTTCCAGTTTGCATCGAACAGGCACTAAAGATGAACTGATATTGGTTTTATCCCCTTTACCTCTTGCATTAACAAAGGAAGATGAGGCATGGGTGCAAATTCTGGGTGTATCCCTTGGGTACTAAAATTAGCAAAGTTATAACATTTAAAACCATTTTTCACCACCTAAGAAAATATAGTGTTAAATTTTTCAAGTATTTCAGAATGTCAATCACCACCTTTGACAAACAGCATCACAAGTTGCATGACGTCAGGTTGAAATCAAACAGGCTACTGAATGTTGTCAATTTGTCAGTGGAGAGATGCGCGGGTTTGGGTTTGGCCCGTACTGTGTGAAAACATGCATTAGCATTTATTCACACAGCACTGTATTAGCCTCCTGCCTAGTACAGTGGTAGCGCACTGGCCTTACATTCGCTTGGTCGGCAGATCGAGTCCCCGCCCAGGCTTGTGATGCTGTTTACTGGGGACTTAGAATTTGAGGCACCTATCCGATATTTAAAGACCATTTGTGGCCAAACTAAGGCCAACCCGCAAATAAAACCACCACCAACGTGTTGCACATTACATACCTTATCACCTATGTCAATATTTTGGTGATCCGTGAGATGCTATTAGAAAGATTTACCCATTTGATAGTTTATATATTAACCTAACCTAACATAACCTATATTAACCAAACCTTAACCTACATTGACAAATAACAGAACCTTGTTCGAACAAAACTAAACTTTATTTTTCGAAGAGAAGGTCTCACAGAAAACATTGAATATCTCACAAACTAAGAATTTGCAACGGAAATGTAATTGAAGAAAACCTTTTCAAAATACATCTGGTAATGCAAAAATATAACCCTAAATATTCTAGAGCATTATGGTGAAGATGTAAAATAATACCAAACTAACAACCAAAGAATACAATCGACCCCTGAGAATAGGTGCAATCAATATAAGACTAAGAGGAAAAGAAAAGGACACTTGTGACCCTTAGCTACTGTGGTTCTCTACATAACAATCACTAGTAAATAATCCTGAAGGTAAACTTTCATTACACAAACATTTCTAGATTTTAAGAGAAAACATCAAATATAAAGAATGATAATGGTAATTGCAAACTTTTAGGAGTCTTAACACTTTTGCCTTTTTACTTTCATCTATAACAACTCAAAAAAATAAGTTTACCTGCTCACTCACAAATCTATAACAACTCAAAAAAATATGTTTACCTGCTCACTCACAAATAGGTACGACCAGTTAGAGACTCTGAGACAGAGAAGAGGCACTCTTTATGAGCACTGACTCCTATGCCTCTTTAACTATCACTAAGGTAAGCAATCACTAAGGTAAGCAAATTTTCATTAAACTAATACCACGAGCACAGAACGACTATACACAGGTCCCATATATATCGGTTGCTTTCTATAGTGGCACAATTAAAATAAAACCATTCAATTTCACAAAACAATACTTACCAAAGATAAGCAAAGATCTCTGAGGTATCCCTTATCAAGATAAATGTATACTTGTAGTCTACAGCCTCCAAGTAGATATGGCTGCTGCTTTTATATGTAAAGGAGTGATGAGGAGTGGTCTGGCCAGTAATTACACACTCCTCACTCACTCCCACACACAAGAATAAAAATAATTATATCGCAATTTCTTTCCTACTATGATTCAGCCCTGTAAGTCTCACTCTGTACTCCTATCGATCATTATTACAAACTTACATCACCCTAACCAGTAGAATCTATCAAAACGCCACTAGTCTCAAAGATAGTTATAAAAAATAAGATAAATCGTGATAAATAATTCACGCATAGTCCTCCTTGTTAAGTGGTTGGTTCCTCTCGCCTCTCAGTTGTTCACTATTAATTATGAGTATGACACACAGCATGGTAATGGGTAGAAGAGGATGTGTAGTCGTGCATTATTACTACTCACATGAGGAAACAAGTGTGTGAGGCCCGTGTGTTGGAGGCCAAGGTTGAAGGGTCCAGGGACAACACTGGAACCATCTGTAGATTGGACACACTAAGGTTTAATAGTTACTACGTACTATTTCGTTCTATTTAATGTTCCCAATCGATATATTTGTATTAAACCAAACTACAATGTGTATCATGGATTGGATTATACATTGATTGTACATTGAAACAGTTCCCTATATAAGATGGTATTTAGTAGCAAAACAATATTTTTTGTGTACCATATTTTTTCATTCTAGATAAGCTACCCATCTTCTTTGACTCTCCTGATTGGAATTTGTACCAAAAAAACTTCTGTTGTTCCTTGATTATACAGCAACAACTAATGTGTTTTATTACTCCTATTATCTCCTCTTCGGTTATACTTTTCTTCAGTCTTTCATGCTTGCCAAGGCGTGGAATGTTGCTAAGGGAAGGGTTGCATATATTACAATTAATCTTCTATTACTCTTCTTTCTAGATACTTATTAGTCAAAATATATGCAATACTTTTTTTTTTGTGTTATTTTACACTTGGTGGTAGATGTTCTTCATAAGTTGGCGGTCAAGGTCATCTTTGATCTATTTGTAGCCTAGCTAGAGATTACATTAATTCAGATGAAGGAACTACCCCAATTGTTTCAATAGTGCCATATGGCCTTTGTTGCCTGGCACATTTCCCCCCCCCCCCACATTACAATTACAATCAGATGAGGGAAGGAAGTATATATAAGGTGTTAACCATACTGTGGAATGATAGATTAGTGGCGTTTACATGTAATGTCAAGACCACTTGCCAAGATGCAATGACTAGGCAAATTCTGACCAACATATCGCAAACACTTTCAATATACGAATTTCTGCGTTTGCCAGTGTTTTGCCTCTTGTCATGTAACCAATCACAGCTCATCAAACTTCAGAACTTCATCTGTGTAGACACTGAGCGAGATAATATTTCGATTAAATAAGAGGAAAGTAAGACGTTCAAGACCATAACAGTTTTAGAAATAAATAAGATTTATAATATATATGTTGTTTTTTATATAAAAGCTAACCAAAAACAAGCATAAAGCTTGAAATATATTAGGGAAGTGTTGAAAATAACGAACTGTGGGCCCTCTACGTGGGTGGAGCGAAGCGGATGTGTGTGTTTTCATGAGAAAGAACCTGGGTATATATTTCAAATAAATCAGAGGAAAGTAAGATGTTTGAGACCATTATAGTTGATCGTCTACATAAGATTTATATTATATATATTGTTTTCAATATAGAAGAACGCCAAAGACAAGCAAAAAGCTTGTAATATATTAAATATATTAAATGTAGAAAATAACAAGATGTGACATTCAAACCTGTATGGGTGTTGATGTTTCAATGCATTTTGTGGTTGTAGCTTCGACTTACAATTGTTCCCTTTTTCCTAATATCATATTGTTTACAATTATTTTCATCAAATTAAAGTAAGAAATAAGATGTTTGTATATTGCACAAAAATAAGTCAAAGAAAATTTAGACACTGAAGACAGATCCAGTTTCGAACACAAAAAATTCACTTGGAGCGAGCCCGCACTCTAGATACGAAGGCCGGGCCCGCGTCATGTGAAGACATACAGTGCTCACACATACACACACACACACATACACACTCTCATACACACACACACACACACACACACACACACACACACACACACACACACACACACACACACTCATACACCCACCCACACACACACACACACACACACACATCTTGTTGCTACTGGTAAGGTGATCTGTATACGACGATAGATGGACAATGGATATGTTGTGGGCTTAGGACGAGTGTGGAGGGTGCTGTAGTTTCAATACAGAATCAGCAGGATATACATTTCGAATAAATAAGATGAAAGTAAGATGTTTGAGATCATGACAGTTGTTGAAATACATAATATTTACATTATTAATGTTGTTTTTAATATAACAGAAATCCACAAACAAGCATAATGATTGTAATATATAAGGGAATTTGTACTACATAGCGAGATGTTGGCTTCTACCTTAGGTGGAGTCAAGGGTGGAAGCGGTGCGAAATATACGGAGAAACCATGATATCTATTTCGAATAAATCTGAAGAAATTAAGATGTTTGAGATCATTTCAGTGCTTATAATTTAAAATATGTATATAATATATGTCGTTTTTAATATAAAAGAAAACTAAAAACAAGCATTAAGATTGAAATATATTAGGAAAATTGTGGCAACACCAACCAAGACATTTTTCCTTAAAATCGTGTTCGTGAAAACAAACGAAGTTTGGTGACACATGTAAACGCTTCTAGATTAGATTATTCACTTCATGTTCGAATTAAAAGTGGGGATGCTATAGTAGTATATTGATTGAGAATAGATATAGATATTAGCGAGAATGATGTGACAACTGTGAAGCTGGTGGTGATTAGATTATTGTTACTATTATTATTAATGTGACGATTGTATATTCTGTATGTTATGGGAATGGATGTCTATAAAAGGTATAACTCAGTTTGGTAGTGTGTGAGGCTGCTTATGCATATCGATAACAATAGGCTATAGGCTACCTGACTTAATTTAAGAGTATTAAATAACATTGATTTCGGTTGCAGTTTCTTGGTGGGAGGGAAAAAGCTTTTTCATTATAACAAGCGAGGAAATATGGCCTTTGATACTTAACTTGATAATTCTTTTACCAGCTTGTGAATAGTGGGTCGTTTTATTTGGTATTACTTAACTTTATGCCATTAAACAGTAGATGGTTATTGCCACCCTCAGCTTGTTGCTCTTACTATTTACAACATTTTCAATTATCACACTACCTGTCGGAAATGAATAATAACGCTGCAATATGTCCGGGAATGTGCTGCGTTTGGGAAGTTATTTTCTAAGTCCATAAACATAAACATAAACAAACACGAAACACGACTATCAATTGTTTATAGCATGTGCTTGTGGGTACTTGCTAGAGAAGATTGTTATTGAATCTATATTTCTTCTGTCCAACGACGTGCCAGCACCTCTTAACACCACCAGCTGCGCCAATGAGAGCTTACTATATGTAATAGTAAGCGTGGTAGAGGAGGAAAGACAGGTGAGGAGAGATTTTTGTGCTCAGTTCTGTCATGGCTACTATTGAGGTCACTTGTGAAGGTTGCGAATTCGATTATTGGGAAATTATCGCAAAATTTCATTCGAAAAACGATTTGTGTTACGAGTTTCTAAGGGAACACGGCGTCCTACCAGCAGCTGTTCAGTGTCCCTACTGTGTGGCTCCTTGGAGGAATAGTAGAGGATGACCCACAGCCAGGAACTTCATGCTCTCGTTAAGGTATTGTGAGTTATGAAATTATACTTGGTAAATTTGCAATTCAACCAATAATTAGGTTAGGTTAGGTTAGGTTACAACAGTGTCAGTGGGGGGGGTCCAGGGGGGGCGCAGCCCCCCCCGGTTAGAATAGGTTAGGGTAAATTAGATTAGATCTGGGGAAATTTTCCTAAATCTAGGGATATTCCCCTAGATTTTTCAAAGGCCATATATCACTCACATATGCCTCCCCCCCAAAAAACCCCGATTCCCCACGGTCCCCCAAGCTTGTTGGGGGGGGGGGGGGGTAGAGATAGGAAATATTGGCATAAAGTATAAAGTTACCTTTTTTTTTATAAACTACATCGCGGTTTACTTGTAAGAAACCATTAAATTTAAAATATTACTGCAACTGCATTAATCAGTGTCATTATATATAACTAGTATCTACACCAATTATCTAGATGCATAGAAATAACAAAGTGACGCAGTGCATGAGTAGCAGAATGGGCGGAGTCAAATTGAGTGGGAGGTTCCTAGTATAGCCTACATTTTTACTTGTGATGACAGCAGACATGTGGTCAAGGTGTCAGTGAGGTGCCGTAGCTGAATTTATAGATCACACCTCAGAATCTCACACCACATATTTGATTTACCTTCTGGCGTTCTACTAGCCTTTAATTATATTGAATTACAAACATATTTTCATTATCAACCTCTTTACTTGAGATACAGTGTTCAAGCATTGTGCTATTACTATTCCAGTCACTCCCTTACATTACAGACTCTTCCCCATGTGAAAATAAGTTATACCTTTACTTCTTTGCACATATTAACCAGCCAAATCCATCTCTATCTTGTGTCTTGCACACATATATTCCCACTTCTACGGCCTCACACTGTAACTTCAGTAATACTTCCCTACTCACCTTCTTTTTAACCTCTACGCTGGGTAGACACGTAGTAAGTGCTGAGTCTATAGGTAGCTTTAAAAGACGGTTGGATGAGTATGGATAGGGATGACAGGTGGGATGACTAAATATTGGATTATTCTAAGGGTGGAGAGCAAGAAGCTGCCTCGTATAGGTCATTAACTGGCCTCTTGCAGTCTCCTCATTTCTTATGTTCTTATGTACCAATTCTCGTGCCTACTTTTGCTTTGTATTCAAACGAAGTTACATTAGACCAGTCCCTAGGGATCCTTTCTCCTCCTCCAAAGCTAACTTATAATGAATGTGATATGCATCTAGCTAACTACATTTTCTCTACCATATTCAATATTTCAGCTATTATCCCATCACTTCGCCAGATTTCGCCTTTAACTTTAAAGTACTTACGCAGTCCAAGAAGTTATTTCCGTAAGCAACTTCAATATAGCAATTCTAGGTGAATAATGAATTCAATACAGACAGAATAGTAATTATGCAGCTCCTTCAAGGAGATGGCATTCGCTACATATTTGCTCCTATACACACACTTCATCTTTACATATCCACTTGGGCTTTGGTAATCACTTTGGTTTAACTAGTAATGGGTCATGTACCTTGAGTGTCCCACCAGGGATTCCATCTGACAGTAATGCACTAAAAAGTTCCAGTCAGTGAAAGTACTCTTTAACCATAGCCAGCATCCCATAAAGGACCATGAATACCATTTATTGTATAAACTTTTATCTATGAAAGGAAAACAATCCTCCCTCCTTACAAAATTTTCTTCCAACACCTCAAGTCTGCATTACAGCTGCCAATTTGCAACATACACTCTTACCCTATACAAAAAATATACATGAATTGTCTAAAATAAACAATCTTAGACCAATTTATTTAGCTATTATGCTTTCTTTGGATTACATACTAAGAGTAATTCAGCAATCCTGACAACCTGGTGAGTTGAGTAAACACATAAGCAAGAGGAAATAAAGTTAATTTTGAAGTTATGTAATGATGCTGAAGGCAAACCTAAGTTATGGAATGTGCAAGTGTTTGTAATTACCAACTGTGTCCCTTCCAAAATATGTTTTGATTTCACTTAAAAATGCTCCCTTGCATTAGATGGAACTTTAAAAAATTACTAAAAGAAAGTAACAAATAAAAAATTCAGCTGCCTGCAGTAAACAGAGTATAGTGATAAAAATAATTGTGCAATGCATCACTTAAATCTAGCATTCTAAAATATATCTAAAAATCAACATTGTTCAAAAGTTCTAAAATAAAACTTATTTTACTATCTTACAATCATCACAATTATTCACACGCTGGCATCTGTACAGAGCTTTGTCTCACCAGGGAGAAGCCACCACCACCACACCCAGACCCCAGCAACTTTCCAGATGCAGTGATGCCACGATCTTGCATGAGGAGTGTGTGGACAGTTTCCTCATAGGACAGTTATAAGTGTGAAAATTGTGAAAGACATGAGTTGGTCATTGAGGACAGGAGGCCAACTGTCACACACCACCAGCACACATGCAACATGAGGGTCTGTTCAGCGTGTTGAAACAAAATATATATCTGGGATTGAGACTTACCATTTACAATGTTTTTACTAAAGTGGCAATGTAATCATTGAATATAATGATCTTTATCATGCATTTTCATTTTTACTTATCTTGGTCTGATTAGCATATACAATACAAACCATTGGATTGATAACTTTTCATGCATTGCAAAACTTTGTGACAGTTGTGTGGTAGAAAATCATACAAACGGTATAAGAAAGGGTTTAATTGTACTGTGTGGAGAATGGTTGTGTTGGAAGGGACTGAAGCAGATAGAGGACGAGTGCAGTGATGATGGTAAGTGGAAGCAGAGGGTAATGGTGGTGGCTGTGGCAGTGGCATTGGCTTCCCTTAATCTACACAGCAAGGCCACAGAGCTACATTGTTACTATTGTATCACATCAATTCGGATCTCATACACAATCTCTGGCTCAGTATGTACTTCAGCCTGTTGGTCAAATAAACGCATCCGTAATGAATGAAAATATATATGCCAGAAACTTCTTAAAGCTACAGTATTCTACTAATACTACTGCTACTACAGTACATACCATATGAGGTGTTCGGAGCAGAAAGAGTGAACTTGCCACCAAAAAATAACGTGATTTTAGGTACCACTAAAAATGCATCCCTTTCCTCTATTCGATGGTGAGTTCACCTCTTTGTTAGTGAAAAGAGCAGGTCAAAAGGGTGAGCTAAATTAATCTAGCTTCCCTGGTTCCAGCGTGGTTAGCTGGCTAGGGTAGCACTTAATTTTCTTTAGCAGAGTAAGATTATCTCCTGTGGTGACATTGAAGTTTCTTCTTACTCTACTACTTAAAATAATGAATTTTTTAATTATAGTTTCTAAATTTTTCTCCATGGTAGTCCATTAAAAGTTTATGATCATCATACCAATAATTGACAACCTTTTGACTACTTCGATGACATTCTAAATTAGAAATACTTTACAACAATACCTAAATTAAGAGAATTGGCATGTCAAAATAGTTTTCATGATGTTTTGATCATGCAAAAACTTAAAACGCATTTTTTCCAAAACTTACTTTTGGTGAGTTTGCCCCTTCTATTCTCGACACCTCATACATTTCACCTTAATCCACATCTCTGGATTTATAATGTGGTAATGACTGAATACTTATTACTAAAGAAGATAATCAATACTTTCAATACAGAATTACTACTTTGTTCACATTGACACTGCCTTATCAGTCAATATCTTAACTAAATATTGGAAGCCAGGGTTTTGGGACTGACTTCATACAACTACCAACATTCAATACAGTGATCAT
>JAXIVD010009134.1:12500-16033 GCA_036785275.1 Cancer borealis | reverse complement strand
CATCCATCACTTGCTTCTTCATCCTTCTCTCTTTCTCTTCCACTTTCTCCTCCTCCTCCTCCCTCTCCCCCTCCCTCTCCCCACATTCCCTCTATTCCCCTCACATCCAATCTTCCGACACCATATTTTTTTCTACTACTTTCTCTATGAGTTTGATTTCAACCTTTTTTTTTTCGTTTTTGTGTTTCATTTTTCGTTTTGATTTCTTGATTGTAATTTTTTGTGTTGATTTTTTTAAAACTTCTTTTCTTGCATTCCTTTATTTGATTAGATTTTCACTTTTCTTATTTTCTTGTTCGTTGTTTTTCCAATGCTGATTTTTTTTTTTATTTAGATAGAAAAAGTTCAAAATGATACTGCTTGTTGTTAATATCAGCATTATTATTATTATTATTATTATTATTATTATTATTATTATTATTATTATTATTATTATTATTATCATCATCATCCCTGTTGGCGCATTTAGTTATCAGTATTCCGCAGAGTCTCCCTGGACGCTGGTTGGAAGTTAGCGAATTTGTGGTCCAGGGCTTATTACGTTAGTGCTTCCGGCTGCTTTCTCTCTGTTTGTGTGGTTGCCTTGACAGTCTCTTTAACTCTCTCTGTCTGTCTCTCTCTCTCTCTCTCTCTCTCTCTCTCTCTCTCTCTCTCTCTCTCTCTCTCTCTCTCTCTCTCTCTCTCTCTCTCTCTCTCTCTCTCAGTAATACTTTTTTTAATAACTTGATTCAGTCGTCGGGATGTGAGGGAATGAAATGACTCGCGACAATAAACAAAAATGGAAGATTATGAAGGAGGAATATTGCGAAAGTGAGAGAGAGAGAGAGAGAGAGAGAGAGAGAGAGAGAGAGAGAGAGAGAGAGAGAGAGAGAGGAGAGAGAGAGAGAGAGAGAGAGAGAGAGAGAGAGAGAGAGAGAGAGAGAGAGAGAGAGAGAGATTGGGAGAGTTGCGAAGCTAAGCAAAGCGAAGCGAAGGAAGGAAGAAGTAAAGATGGGAGTGAAGTGGAAACGCGAAAGAGGAAGCATGAAAGGAAAGCAAATGAATAGATGGTAAAAAATATGTGGCAAACGAAGACGAGTGAGAAGGGAAGAAGAGCGAATGAGGAAGACGAGAAACCAGGGAGAAATTGCTAAATTGAACGAGGTAGACTAGACGCAAGAAGAGGAATGAAAGGAGGAGGAGGAGGAGGAGGGGAGGTAAGATATAACAAGGTCTTGTCAAGAGGCTCCTCGCGTCTGTCTGTCTTGCAAGTTTGTGGAGGCGAGGAGCTGCGGGTGATGGTGTTAGTGGAGTATTAACTGATATTAGTGTGTGTGTGTGTGTGTGTGTGTGTGTGTGTGTGTGTGTGTCGGTGTGGGTGTGGGTGTGGGTGTGGGTGTGATAACTGTATCTTCTCTGCCCAAAGTTTATTTTTCATTTTTCATTTTTCAACACGTATTTCACTGATTTGTGTGTACGATGTTGAAGTTTTTGTAGCTACTATTTATGTTTGTTTACAGATTTTTAAAGTTTATTCATTAATGGAAACGGTACTGAAATACAGGTTAAATCTGAAGATATAGCCCCACGTAGTTAATAAATTCTTTTTTTCTTTTTTTAATCCGCTTCAAATGTTAAGTGATTTTCTGAATCTATTAAACTTTCCCAAACTGATGTTCATAATTGGAGACTCGGGTAACTTTATTAAAAGAAAGAAAGCGAATAAAAAGTTTACTCTATATTAAAAAGTCATAATTATTTAAGAAAATATTCCATACTCATACGTCTTTCTTAAATCGTCAAATAGTTCTTTTCTTATACTTTTCTGAATGTTCGTGTGTCTCCCTCATGCATTTGAAGTCCGTTTTTTGTTGTGGTTAAGAGACTAGTGACGCCTAGCAACCTTTGTGGTGAGCTCTTATATTTTATTGTATTTTCTTACATTCCTTGCTTTGATCATAGCCTGCATGACTTAACAAACTGTGTGTGTGTGTGTGTGTGTGTGTGTGTGTGTGTGTGTGTGTGTGTGTGTGTGTGTGTGTGTGTGTGTGTGTATGTGTATGTGTGTGCGTGTATTCAACTCAAATACACATACAGACCGCAGCAAACTTATCCCGTTCAATACCTTTCCCTTCCTGACCTGTGAACGCCTCCGCTGGGGGTCACCAAAGGCAGGTATACAAGGCCTGACCCCGCCAAGGTAACAGTACAGGTGAAAGTCGTGCGTCATGTCCTGCGTTGGTCACTCGTTTACACTGCATCACACACACACCCTTTGAAGAACTGTCGTGTTGATTGTGAAGGTTGTTAACAATTTTTCGTGCGTTTTTTTATGATTGTAGTTTTTTTTTCCGTCGTGTAAAAATATTATGGTTTTGTGAAGTTTAACGATGTATTATTATATGTGGTAATGTTTTCTAGGTTACTTGAATATTTCTTTGAATTTATGTGTTGGAGGTTGAATATTCCAGTATTGTAGCTGGAAATTTCTTTGTCCTTTAATTTCAATTTTTTTCATTTATCACGTGAAATGTAAATAAATAAATGAGCTTTGAAACAAATATATGCACAATCAGCTCATGTTCCACGATACCATCTTAATATATTAAACTATTTGTAATAATGGAATCTGTTCATAATATAGAAGGATTTCATTGCCTAGTTTTGCTCTAACATTGCCTCCTTGTCTCAATTTCTGAACACAGCATGGATTCAAGCATTCAGGAACTAAAGTAATTCCATTCTCTAAAACACCAGAGTTCCAGTATTCACAAATTCTTGACAGCAGAATTTAATCTCCTGTCGCTACTGCTTCCCATCTCTCCCTCCTGCTCTTTCTCCTCTTCCTCCTCCTTGGCTGTCTCAGTCTTCCTCCCCTCCTCGTCTTCCTCTCACTCCACCATATCCTTCCTTCCCTTTCCTCTCCTCTTACTCCTCTTCTTCCACTACACATTTCCATAAAAGATTATCGAGTCTCCCTGTACCCTGATTATTGATTTTTCTTTGATGTCTTCGTATATATTCCGAGTGGGACGCCAGAAGTCCAATATAGCGATGGCGTTCGGCGGCGGGATTAGTTTTAGCGTGTATGAAGGAGGCGACGAAGGTTGGGGGGAGGAGAGGGCGCCAGCTGTAATGCCAACAGAACTGCGTGTTTGCAAACGGTGTGATAGAAAGGCGTGTGTGTGTGTGTGTGTGTGTGTGTGTGTGTGTGTGTGTGTGTGTGTGCACGTGTGCGTGTGCGCGTGCGCGCGCGCGTGTGTGTGTTAGTAGTATTTTGAGTTTCTTGTTGGCGGTGTTGTCTGTGATGTTGAGATGTGGAAACACTAGGCACTTGTTTTGAATTATTGACTGAATACTGTGATTGTTTTTGTTTTCTCTCTTTCTCTATCTCTATCTCTCTTTCTCTTACACACACACACACACACACACACACACACACACACACACACACACACACACAGACACAGACACACACACACACACACACACACACACACACACACACACACACACACACACACACACACACACACACACACAAGCGCGCGCAC
>JAXIVD010009134.1:7500-10000 GCA_036785275.1 Cancer borealis | reverse complement strand
TTCCCAGAGCCACGTTGGAGACCAAAATGTCTTTGACTTGCATCGTTTTTCCTTCTTAACAAGCGAAGGATCATTAGCTGACTTTCTTGCTCGGTGCTCAGGAGACCTAATTACCCCCAGCAATTGCACGTAAGCTTATACCTGCTAGCCTAATTTACCTCCAGGAAAAAATATGTAAAACGCGATTATTTGTGACATGCGCGAAAATTGCGACCTAACGCGAACTGCGCATAACTCTGACAAAGTGATGAAAATTATGTATAATCAGGTGGGCGGTTCATCAGGAGAGATGCGTCCTCGTGAATTAGGTGGTGGTGGCGTGGGTGGGTATAGGAGGCGGGTGGGTGTTGGGAGGGGAAAAGAGAGAAAGAGGGAGGGAGAGAGAGAGAGAAAGAGAAAAAAAGAGAGACATATACCATGAAAGAAGCAGAAAAATAAATGCAAAGATATATTTTGATAAGCAGAAGTGAGGAAAATGTTGCTGATGTTTCTCTTTTCGTGTTAACATCAACAAGCTTTCGGAGTAAAGAGAGGTTCCAGTCCTCCTTGGTTCCCTTCTGTGTTGTTTCAATGACTGACAGGGAACACAGAAACGTGCTTAGTCTTCACACTTCGGAAGCAATCATAATAATCATAATAATATTATTAATAACAATAATAATAAAAGTAATGGTAATAATAACTATCAATAACAACAATACATAAGGAAAAGAACAATAGTAACAACGATACAAAATTACTCCCATTAAAACAACCTTCCAAGAACGACAGAAATAACTCGTGGGGGTGAAGAAAAGTGAGAGAAAGAGAGAGAAAAAGTGAAAGAGAGAGGCGACCTTGCTCTTGTTATAGCTCCAGTCTACTGTTGCTGCAGATTACGGCGTCCCAGTAGGAATAGAGGAGGGCAGGTAAAATTGCGTCGCTTCCTGAGTGTGTTGGAGAAGGGGCGGTAGGAGGAGGCCCGTCCACCTTCCTATGTTTATGATTATGCGAGAGCCTTGTGTTTTGTAGCGCTATCTCGTTGATGAAGGCGTGTGTTGCAGGTGTGTGGGCCCTATGTACGTTTTAGGGACAGGTATGGCCCATGTGTAGGTGTAGCGGCTATGTGTAGGTGTGGGTAGTGCGGTTTCTTTCTGGTAAGACTGGTGTGTTTCTGTAGCGTTGGCATGTTGTTTTTTGAGAAGGTTGTGTTAGTGAAGCAGTGTGTTGGGTACTAAGTGGTTAGGTCAGGAACGTGGGGTAGGAAAGGGAAATTTTTTCTCTCTTAGTTAGGGTGAAGAGGTGAGTGCATGGGTGAGGTGCATATATGTGGGGGAGGCGTAAAGAAGACAGAGGCGTTGAGTGGTAGGATAATGAGTTTGTGATGATTGTTGGTGGTTTAGGGTGTGGTGTGATTAGTGAGTGAGGTGTGAGTATGAGTGATGGGAAGTATAGTTAATAGCGTGATGAGTGTTGGTTTCATGTTCGCCTGTCTCTGAGTGTGAGTAGATCCATTTGTGTTTCAGCTTTGTGATCATCTCTTCTTTACGTGACGGGAATTCTCGCCACATAAGTCATATTTCCTACTACAACTTCCTCTTGTTTCTCCCTCGAAAAAATTGCCACGATAGTAATTGTATTTAAAAGGTAAAATATGCCCAAAATTTACAATAAACAAATAAACTCAAAGAATTAAACTAACGAATTTTTAAACCTCTGTGATCATATTTGTTTCACCAGAAGTAATTGTCTTGTCTTGAAGTTACCTGAGGCATCGTGGTACTCACCTGCTTCCTCTGCTGTGTGGAAGGAACGTTTCTTCCCCTTAATTAGGTACTTAGCGCACACACACCTGTCTTGTTTGATCCCCGTGTCTGCGCAAACATGATATCATCTCGTACTTATTATTGCTTTGTTCACGTAATGAGAAGCAAAGCAGAGAAGATCCCTTGTGTGATCTTAATATCGCGTATAATGGATTTATACGACACAATTATTACGAATCTCAATAATCGGAAAAGATTTAAATTATTCCATAATTCAAAATTGCACTTCAAATTTATGCATTTTATACGAGAAAGAATTGGAGTTTTTGTTTAGTTTATTTAACATGTGTATTGTTAACTGCATGATGGATGTTGTGAGGTTGGTTTTACTTATACATTTTCACAAACACTGATACAAGCTTGCCTTCAAACTAGTAATATGCAGATTGTCTCATTATTAGTTTGATCTTTTTCTCACTAATAATTGTCATTCTCTTCTTCCTCTTCCTCTTCCTCCTTTTCCTCCTCCTCTTCCTCCTCTCGCTTCTCCTCGTAGATGTTCACGTTACCTCACTTTGTCCAAATTGCTTTACCATACCTTTGATGTGTAATTATTGGGGATATGTGGCGCCTGAACGTAACGAAACTCTCTCTCTCTCTCTCTCTCTCTCTCTCTCTCTCTCTCTCTCTC
Organism: Cancer borealis; assembly: GCA_036785275.1. Taxonomy (NCBI): domain Eukaryota; kingdom Metazoa; phylum Arthropoda; class Malacostraca; order Decapoda; family Cancridae; genus Cancer; species Cancer borealis. Next base: position 7,564 of record JAXIVD010009134.1, on the reverse strand, counting down.
TCTCTCTCTCTCTCTCTCTCTCTCTCTCTCTCTCTCTCTCTCTCTCTCTCTCTCTCTCTCGTTT
>JAXIVD010009134.1:0-2500 GCA_036785275.1 Cancer borealis | reverse complement strand
AAATGTCCATCTCTTAGGTCTAGTTTACGCCTTCTCTCTCTCTTTAATATAGGGTGAGGTTATGGTCTTTTTTTTTTTTTCCCTTCTCATAGTGTTATGTTTTTTTTTTTTTTTATATACATGTTATTTTTCAATGTAATGGAGTGGAAAGAATGTGGTTATATATTTCTTTTTCTTTTTTTTGATTTTTTTTGTTTCCCTTTTTTTTTCTTCTAATGGAGTGGAAAGAAAGGATGGTTTTTTATATATATATTTTTTCTTTTTTCTTTGTATGTGCGTGTGTGTGTGATGTTCCTTTTTTTTGTTATGTGTTTTTTTTATATACTATTTTACGTGTTTTGTCTTGTTCCCAGCTAATGGAATAGGAAGGAAATAGTGTGTGTGTGTGTGTGTGTGTGTGTGTGTGTGTGTGTGTGTGTGTGTGTGTGTGTGTGTGTGTGTGTGTGTGTGTGTGTGTGTGTCTGTGTACGTACCTAAGTCCTATATTCATTGTTTTAGTTGCATACATGTTTTTTTTTTTTGTCTTTCTGTGTGCAATTTTTTTTTTTTTTTTTTTTTTTTTTTTCTTCCTTTTCGGGGAAGATTTATGTTTGTATCTTTTTTTTTTAATGGGACGGATGCACATCGAGTCGCAAATATTTCAGTGGTTTTATCCGTTCCACTTTGTAACATAAAAACTTCATATTTTTATTTATTTTACGGACAGTGTTTCGTGTTTTTTGTTTTGTTTTTGTTTTTTTTTGTTTGTTTTTTGTAGTGTTTGTTCAGCAATATTTTTCCTCACCATCCTTTGAAATATTTTAGTTTTATTTTTTTTTTCTTCATATATTCATTCATGTCATAAAAAAAAATCTATCATATTACATAATCCAATGAACAATATCAATACCAAAATAAATATGCAATACTATTCTTGCTAAAAAAATAAATAAATAAATAAACTAGAATTTTTTTATATATATATATATATATATATGAACAAATTTTACTCGTCCTCATTTTCTTTTTCCTCTTTTTGCTCTTCGTGCTCCTCCTCCTCCTCCTCCTCCTCCTCCTCCTCCTCCTCCTCCTCCTCCTCCTCCTCCTCCTCCTCCTCCTCCTTCATTCCTAGGAGCACATGTGGTTGTTCTTTCTTCCGCCAGAGTAGTTTATACACAGTGGGGTAAAAACGTCACCAAACTTTAAAGAAAAACTGTTTTGGACTTTGAGAAATTTTTACATTGTCACATTTTGAAACTGTCGGTTTTAGTAATTGATAGATGCCTTCCAGCTGAGCCTTCCTGTGTTTCCCTTTCATCCTCCCCTCACTCTCACTCACTTTTTTTTCCCCTGTTTTCCCTCTCCCTTCCCCTTTCTCCTCCTATCTCTCTCTTTCCTCTTTTGTAGCTTTGCATTGTTCATATCATTATCCACCTTCTTTCTTTACATTGTTCTGTTTTCATTTTTCTTATGTGACAAACACGATATTGATAATGTATATAATAATAATAATGATGATGCTAATAATTATTATTATAATACCTAATGATAGTAATGATAATTATAATAATCATAATAGTAATGATAACAACAACACTTGCCTACTCTTTCACACACACACACACACACACACACACACACACACACACACACACACACACACACACACACACATACACACACACACATACACAACACACACACACACACACAACACAGACAAACAAAGTAGAGAGAGAGAGAAAAACAGACAGGCAGACAAAGTAGAGAGAGAGAGAAACAGACTAGGCAGACAGAAACACAGACATAGAAACACAGACAGACAGAAGTACAGACATACAGACACAGCGAGAGATAGAAAGTCATTCAAAGGACACAAAAAGATGGAGCGGTATCCTTCAGTATCCTTCCACTCTAATTTCGAGGCAGGAGAAGCCCTTTGATCTGAATGCGGCGCCGAAACAGTCTCTGAAGCCTTTGGGGAGTCTTCAGGGAGGGTGGATGGATCGAGGGAAAGGGGAGAGGGGGGTAGGAAGGGAAAGTACCTTGAATTAATCTTCGACCAGTGATCCTCAAGATTAATCCCAGGATTCCCTCGCTCGCCAGCCATTATTTTCGTGGCCAAGGATTGCTTCATTAGTGCTCTGGGGGAGGAGGAAGGGAGGAAGAGGAAGGGAGGTGAAGGGAAGAGACTAAAGGAGGGTGTTGGTTCCTCCTCTTCTCTCCTTACCTCTCCTCGTCTACCTCTTACTCTTCCTCCTGATTTTGATTTAAGTGCAAGATTAACTGTTTTTTTTCCTTGTAGATGTTTTTTTCTTCATAATCTTGGTATTTTCAGTCGTTTTACACCTCATATCAAATATTAAATATATATTTTGTTCACGTTAAAATTCACAAGAGCTCTAAATATGATGCATAATTGGTCACACACACACACACACACACACACACACACACCACACACACACACACACACACACACACACACACACACACTTTGAAAACAGAGATGCAGTGCGAG
>JAXIVD010009133.1:0-16033 GCA_036785275.1 Cancer borealis | reverse complement strand
CTGAGGTCTCCCAGGCATGGCTCTCTCTGCCTTGCCATCTCGTCTCGTTAGCTACCATTACTACACGTCTCGTCCCTCATCTTAGATACACACACACAGACATACAAACACACACACACACACACACACACACACACACACACACACACACACACACACACACACACACACACACACACACACACACATACACATACAAACAGCCCTGGTCTCTTTCGCTACGTTCACTGGTGTTCTAATATTTACCACAGTTGACTTACTCGTTCACTTTTTGTCTTGTATCAGTTAGCGGCGCCGGGATTCGAAAGCAGTGTAGAGTGTAGCTTACAGCTGTGTATGTGATGATTAAACTGAAGACCTGCAGTGCGATGGCCATACCTTGTGAGACTAAAAGAAATGAATAGAATGAAAGAATGAGTTACAGTCCCAACCATGACATTGAACAACGATACATGCCTCTGTTAGAACCAGTACTATTATAAGACTAGTAAAGCATATGTTCTGAACGTGCACGTATACACAAACAGATGGGAAGTCACACTAAGAACACATAGAACAGCAAAAGATCACATTAACATGACTAACGAATACTCTGGACTATGTTTATTAATGTACTTCCATAAGTCAGTGTTAGAGAAAGCACTTCAATAAGCATCAAATTACATCACTAAGGTGGTGAGAGTGCCAATTGACGCTAGTGTATGCTAAGAGGGGGTCACTTGGTGCTGAGGGGACGCCAGCAGACACCAGTGGGCACCGCTAGGCACTGACCAACCGCTTTATGACATGTAATTTAACATCAAAAGAAATCACAAGTTTCCTTTGACAGGTGACTTGTGACACCACGTCTGGCCTTACTACCTCTTGAGGCCTCGAGGGTTGCGGACACACGCTGAGGTGAGGCGGTGAGGCCTGGTATAGGGGCAGACAGGATGCAGAAAAGGTGAAGAAGTGTTTGGTGCAAGATATCCTGACCTTACCTAACATAACCTTACATGCCTTGGCTGAGTAACTGTATATATTCATAGATACGTAGTGATGAGGCTGGTTCCAATTCATCTTTGTTTCCTACCGCACCATACTTTTTTCTAATCCAAATGATAGTGATGGACATGATTGGAGTAGAATGACTAGGATTAGGGTAATGGTGAACTTAGCATGTGGTTAAAATTTAAGATGAGGTAGTTGAGTAAGAGTGATTGCGGTGACTGAGATGGTGATGGTGGTAAAGGCAGTGATTGTGACGGTGTGTGTTGGGGGGGAGGGTCGCTGCGCACGTAAGAAGAGAGCAGGTGTTGGTGTATTCATGAAGCTGTTTTGTTTAGAAATATTACTCATACGAGGTAGCAAGTCTTGGTCGTTCCTCAGGACACCTATTGATTCAGTAAGAAATATATTGAATAAGTTAAAGTGTTCTTGAAATATGATAGCGTGGTATTTGTCAACGTAACAGTGAACGGTGAAGTGTGTGTGTGTGTGTGTGTGTGTGTGTGTATGTGTGTGTGTGTGTGTTGCGTTAGGGTGGAAGGCGTGTTGCGTATCTCCAGTGTGAATGATTATGAGTAAGTGTGTGAGGATCATTCTCTGTGAGGTGGGCGGGAGAGGGCGACATATTCACCACTCAGGAGGAAAAGTGAGCACAGGACGTTAGTTGTTGGCATCCATCACCCCCTTCCCCTTCTCCCTCACAGTGCCCCCCTTCCCTTTCCCCTTCCCCCTCACAGTGCCACCCATCACTCCCCCCCTTAGGTCGCTTGGTACCTCGCGCACGTTTCATAACTTTTATCCAAATCGCATTTCGTATTTCATTTTACCCCCGAGTTCGGTAATTGAGCTTTATCACCGGCCACTCCTGGACGAGGCCAGTCGACCATAATGGAGTACAGGGCGCTCGAGATACATATAAAGATAGTGAGAATGAGTCTACCCTGTTAGAGAGAGAGTCAAAGAGGCATTACTCACTAACGTTATGGACTTTGTATTTCCGTCAACCATCTAACGTTACTTTATGTTATATTGAGTTGATGTTTGTTCTCCAAGTAGCCTGTAGCCGTGCACTGGGGTTGTGGTGCAGTTTCTCCATAAGGCAGGACTGGGGACTGATGTGCTGCCTCACTCCCTCGTCCCTCCTACTGCCTCCGAGCATCGCCTCCTCCATCCCCCCTGCCAGCCAAGCCCCGCCCTAGCCATTGACTTCCGCCACAGCCGCCAGAGGCCACCACCTCCCCGCAACCAATTCCAAAATTTATGACTATTGTGAAGCTTTCGTCAATATATGGTTACATAATATACGACAATGATCAACTGAACTTCCTACCTTGATGTGTGAGTGGCAGTACCTTCGCCCCGGCAACGACCATTACCATCGAGGGGTGGGTGAGCAACGGTCACACGAATACATCAGCGACAATGAGGCAACATTAGCCCCATTTTCTTTGTTTCCTGTTAGCTAGGCGAGTGGTGTGGCTGCCCAGCGTTACCCGGGCAGACACTTACTACGGTTTCTCGAGGTGGACCTACTAATTGCCATCAGCTAAAACGTATCTTCATAGTACTTAAATTCGTGAGGCATCTGAAAGGTTGTTATACATATCTTTGTTTATATTGCATTTATAGATAATAATTAACGAGGTTGATAGCAGTGCTTCATTAATAGGTTGTTTACGTTATAGATTACCCTTTGATCAAGCTGCGAGTCCTTAACAGAAGCGTCAGTTGTATATCAGTTAACCTGAGTGCTTTGTGTTCTTAGGAATTGAAAGATATAGCCTCACCACGAAAGATCAGTATACTCGTGCCCCGGCTACCTCAGAAGGGTGTGATATAGCCCCTCCCCCCTATCCCACCCGACCCCCGCCCCTACCTCACCTACACTCCCCCAAACAAACCCACACACCTTCACGTTCATCCGTCTCACCTGAACTCAACGGCATCCTCCTACTCGGCCGGAATTATTAATAAGCGCATCGCCCAAACTTTAAGCTGGCAGTGATGTGTATTGCCTCATGAATATAAATTATTAAGACGACGCCTTTACGCATGCAAGCACCTTCTACCTCCCTCCTCCTGCCCTCCCCTCCTGCCCTGTGTCCGCTCCTCCACCACCTTAAACTCCTTTTTATCATCCAAATTCGAAAATCAATAAGGTATTAAGAGAGCCAGAGCGAGTATCTACTTTCCCCGCTGACACTTCGCTGTGCCCTGAGGGATATTAGGGACGAGGCGTGGTGCTCATGATGCTTATACGTTCAAGTTAAGATAAGTCACTTTATTTACCTAATGGCTTCAATCTATTATGTGTATGTCTGCCTCGTGCGTGAGTCCAGCCAATCATGAATGCGATGCACCGTCAATGAAGTTTTCTCTTAAATACAAACCAAGAAAATCTGATAGAAGTCTGCGCTGCTGGGTTGATTTTTAGGATTTTTTTATGTTGAACCGTAGTTAGTGAGATGGTATTATTACGTGTTGATGTAGTGAAACGCGTTGCACTCGTGTGTGTGTGTGTGTGTGTGTGTGTGTTTGAAGATTGGAGATTAGTAACGTCTTGACATGCGTCCTAATGTTTTTTTTGTAAGGAGTTGTTCTAGCGTGGCGGTAATTCGAGAGTGTAATAGTAGCCCGCGCCATCCCGTCTCTTGACCCTCCCGATGTGCTGACAGAAAACGCAGTCCCCCGAGGTACAAGGGGACACTAATGAATAGAAGTTTGTACAAGTGGGGAGCTATATCGCATTTATGCTTCAATGTGCGTGAGGTGAGAGTAAACTAGCTGGAGATATAGGGAAGAATAGGTCCTGTTACCACCACCTCCCCTCCCACCCCCAACACACACATACACACACACACACACTTGAGATATCACGTTTCTCGCAGGGTACTGGACGCCTGGGAATGGGCAAAAGAGGTCGACAACATACAGTACGATGTGGTGACGTGCCTGAACCTCCTCGATCGCTGTGACACTCCCCGTTCCCTCCTCAAGCAGATCCACGGCAAGCTGATCCCCAGTGGCACCTTGGTAGTTGCTCTTGTTCTGCCCTTCAATCCTTACGTAGAAACAGGTGAGTCTCTTTGATCTTCGTGTTACTTGCCATTCAGGGATTTATAAGAACATGTTCTTGAGTGTTAGTCTTCCTTGAGTCAAAGTTTTTATTGGTTAATTTACTCGAGGTATTTTTAACTCTTTGCATATTTTTTTTAATTAATTTCCCGCAACTTTCCAAATACACAGAGACAAACAGGCAAAGGCAGAAAGAAAACGTGACACTTTGTATTTATTCAATATTTTTTTAAGTTAATCTGTGTGTGTGTTCAGGCACTGCAGATAACCTTCCCTCAGAGGAGCTTGGTCTCACCGGCTCTTCACTGGAGGAACAAGTCAACTGTTTGGCCTCTGAAGTGTTTCCGAGTCTGGGCTACACACTGACGCGCTGGTCCCGCCTCCCCTACCTGTGTGAGGGTGACCTAGACCAAGCCTTCTACTGGTTGTCTGACGTCATACTAGTGCTGAAAAAGACTAGTGATAATGATGAAACAGATGAGGAAGAGTTCTTTGCCGATGCATTAGATAATATTAAGGTTGAACTGTGATGGGATAATTGGATGATGTTTTGTAGATTATTTCCATGTATCTTTGATAATAAAAAAAACAATGGTTGTGTAATTAATTTGTTCCTTCATCCTTATTAAAGTTTTCTTCGCTGCTCATGCGGATTAGAATGAAGCAGACACTAACTACATTCGAGCCATTTGAAGCAGATATTAATACTTCCTTCCTGGCACATTTCCCCCCCCCCCCACATTACAATTACAATAATACTTCCTTCCTTCCATTCGACCACCACACATACCAACCAATGTTATCGTCCTGTTAGCCTGCTATTCCACCATGACCATTGTAAGTATGACTATATAGCTATATCATTGTAAATATAGAAACAAGGGCTGCATTATATAACTCTCTCTCTCTCGAGTTTATTTTCGGTGACCGTCCACTAAAACCTTCACAGATGTTCAGTACAGTAAGTAGCCTATCCTGTATACTACAACAAAAGTTATTCAGATCGGTATGGAGGCGTTGTTCTTCAGATTAACCCACCAAAAATTCATAGATCCGTGTTCAGTAATTTATAATAGATTATATATTTTAGGTTAATATAGAAAAATGTTAAGTTGGTGGTGTTTTAGTACTGTGACGGTCTATTAGACCGTATTCACCCTCAAAATGTTAATTATTACTGTGTTATGATGCCATCCTGCTCCCTCAACCCCTCCCTCCCTGTTTTCCCTCACTTTTGTAACCCATAATATAAGTAAGTATGTAAGTAATCTTCATAATATACCAGTATGACCAATTAAACAATGCAACTCGACGTGACCAAACCACTGAAACGCACATTATAGGACGTGACTTGTTGTTTTGTTGAGTAGCAAAATCCCCTGAGGCTCTAAGACTCATGTACGTACTGTCAGTCCATGTGCGTGTGTCATTCTTAAGTGACCACATCTATTTTTACTGTTTTATTGATACATGTGTTAAATTTGTCCATTAGAGTAGTCGTAGAGAGTTTTAAAGAATATAAACAGTTAATTGTAGCCCCGTTGCTTTGTTTTTGCCGCTCTCCCACACCTAGGCAAGACTCCCACGGTGATGGCAGACCCCGCCCACCACTCAAGGTGAGTCCTCACACCTGATTCTATGGCAAATTCCCTACGTCCAACAGGTATTTAGACGCTCAACTCTACCTATTTATACCATGAAACTCCCAGGATGTTGTTTAAGTAGTGGTCGTCATTAATCTGTGTTTCTGCTACGGGCTAACACCTGATTACCTTCCCACCTGCCATAAACCTTAGAATACAGTAACAGGTGCACGTCTGCCATTAGTGATTTGTATTTGACGGATCAATGGCTCAGCTGATTATAATGTTCATGGTGACAGGATAGATTATAACGTCTGGATGATGTATGTTAATTAGCCTCTACTTGCTATTAATGTTGACTATATATGAACATTGTTGTAGCGATAACTTGAATACATCTATTTTATTTTTATTTTTATTTTGTAATCCGTGTATTGTCATCCACATTGCTTGTATAGGTTACATGTACGAGTGGAGGTGTGTGGTGGTGTGATCAGGACAAGTTGGTATTATTACACAAACCGACATCTGGCTCAAAATAAATATATAGTTTGTTCATTGTGTAGATTTCGTCATTATTACTACTATTTTGGGTAGCGAACTGACTTGGTAAATGTGGAATTACCATAATGTCTAACTTCAAAAGCTTAATACTGATGTGAGAGTGATAGGTTGCAGGTTAGGTCAGCTCGGCTTACAAATGGATCACTTTGATTAATTTTTAAAAGAATAAAAAAAAGGAGTGTTGCAAATATGAACAATTGGCAGTTGCATTGTGGTGAGGTAAGCCACAGGACATCTTACCGGCAAGTTTACTGATTTATTGGTTTTAAGATTGTGTTTACTAACCCACAAGCATCAGTCGGGATGTTATATGTTGCATTAGGTTGATTTTGGGAATTCCCTTTTGGTGTCAGCTATTAGGATATTGGATGAATTTTGCTATAATTTTTAGGATGAAACTTTTTCTAATCAAAGTGCTTAGATATACGGCAGTTGTACTGCGTTATCATCCACCATTCCTACGGCCTGTGCCTTATTGACCTGGTAAAGCATCTTTCAAGTTATGTTAAGTTGATTATGTTAGGTTTGGTTAGGTACAGTTATATAATTTTTTTACCCATAAGCTAGGTACATTCCATATCTATAACCGAGCACTATGAGGATACGGCTGCCATACCTGTAAGCTGTGCCTTTTCTGATAGATATCATGGTGACAGTGCAGGAAAGAAAAAAGATGCATAGCTAATAAATAATGTAAGTAATGCTACATTCTATTGAATTTGGTGTATCTTCTTAAAGTATCAGAACAAAATTACTTTCAGCAAGATGGTTCGAGTGATATCGGTCCATCACTTCACCAAACAAGATGTAGCCGGCCTTGAGCGCTCCGGGGGCCGAGGAGTCACCCGGGGGAAGGATGACATTCTCCTGGTGGGAGGGGAGCACACGGTGGACATCCGTGACCTCAAGGCTGGCGCAGCCCTACAAGGCAGCTTCCCCACCGTGGATCTGGTGCAACAAATTGTATACTGTGAAACAGGTAAATTATGCTACTAAATCTTACTGGCTCATATTTTTTGTATAAAGAAAGAAAACATTAATTATTATTAACTATAAGATATTAGATAAATAATGTGTAAGAGGCACAGTACTTGCAAACTCCAAACATTTCTAAACTTACCTTCATAGATATTGCAAAGTGAATGAGGTAACAGTGACATGATTAGACTGATAGGCAAGTGTTTTTGTAAAAAGTTGTTCTCTTATTATAACACAAGCTTCCTCCACCAGGTAACTTTGTGGTCACATTAGAAACCAAACCAGCCCGGCATGGAGGTGATCACCGATATGTTCGAGTGTATCTCCACTGGGACCAGAGCACTGCCAACCAGCCTATGAGGGCTCGGATTGCTGGCCGCGTCACACCCAGCAGCCAGTCAGGTGTAGCCAATCTAGAAATGGTGGAAATTCCTCTTCGTAAACCAGCAGAATTCATTGCCTGTTGCCAGTCAACTGGTAACATTGCTGTGGCATGTGGCATCAGTGTGACAATATTCAGATTCTGTGAAAAGACTCATGACCTTTCAAAGGTGAAGTTTATTGACTTTGAAGAATATATGGAACTTGACATGTCCTTTATTGTAAAGGAAGTTGCTATGTCTGAAGATTTGATTGGATGTATATCAGAGTCAGAAGCACACATCTTTCAAGTTACTATCAATTCACAATACTTGAAAGCAAACTCAGAAGAAAAAGAGCATAAACCCCTCGAGAAGCGCAGCAAGTCTCGGTCCAAGTCTAAGACCCGGTCAGCCTCAAGGTCACCCGGCCGAAGTATTGACTCCCTCAGCTCAGGTGGCTTGATGAAGGAACATCACATCATCAAGAACGAGGTGAACTGTCATGTACTTTATTATTTACATAAATACTACATGCTGAATTAATATTTGTAATCACCTGACATACCCAAAAATATAGCATTAGAAAAGAAAATGTTCATAAAACTAACATGACTTATTCTTACAGGACTCCATGGTATCTATAAGAGATTCCGATGATTATGTAGACTTAAGCAAACTGACGTGGGTGCCAACATTATCTTATGGACGGAGGCGGCCGGCAGAAAACAGTAAATTCCTCCTGTTTCCGTCCTTGGTTGGAGCCGCCCAGTGTGGCCCTGTGGCTGAACCAGGGGAGGTGATTGGTCCTGTCAGGTGAGCTGTGAAGGTCTTATCTCAGTTAGGTTTGCTAAAGAAAGGAGATCTGTTTTGATTTAGCAGTAAAAGCCTGTATGTTTATAAGGACATTGATTCATGATTTAAGTATTTTGAAGCTGCTAAATGTTTCAAGTGTTGCATCTATATATTGAGTAAATATGTTTAGCTTATTTTAGTTGTGATTTCCAGCTCTGCCCGATGCTCCACTGTACGCATGAAGGTCCTCACTGGCAATGCATCAGGAGTGAAGCTTCCAGCCAATGTGTTTGAAGCAGTGACACTCATTCATCGCCGAGCTGATCACACCAGTGACCCAGACATACCCTTCTCCAACCTCATGCTGATGGCTGTGTATGAGTCCGAGAAAGGAAAGAAAGGTGAACATGGCTATTAAAACTATATCAGATTCTCAAGGAAAGTGTTTGGTACAATTCTAACATCTTTGATTATGGACTTATCTACTTAAATTACCATATCCTACATTATGATAGACTGGGTCAAGCTACAAAATGTTTGGTTTGGTTAGTTTTAAGTAAGTCAGGACTGGAGTGAGGACTTTGTGTGAGAGCAATGCGGTTCTACTATCTAGAATTACCTCAGGTTTCATAAAGCTGAACGCACACTGAAACCTTCACATGTTTTCAGTACAGTATGCATCTTGTACAATACTGAAATACTATTCAGATTGGTTCAGAGTTGTAGTTATGAAAATATTTCCATCTTTTTCCTTCTACACACTAGCATTTAGCAACTATTTGTATGTGAGTGTACTCCTTTTTATTGTATTTAATTGTCAGTCACCATTCCTGCATCTACATTACCAGAACTTTGCTGTATCTTGGTTAGCTGCATAACATTTTGACATAACATTTTGATCTCAACAGATGGTAAAACGTCTCGCCGGCCTTCCCACCCGTTGCAGATCTCTGGTCCTCCCTACAAGGTTGGTGTCTCAGTCTTCCTCACCACACCACATGTTGGACAACTGTACCACATCACTCTCTGCCATGATGCCTTCAGTGAGTCTACCACTTGTTCTGGTTTTGAAAGCATGTATCATAACTTGCTTAAGTGGTATTATATTATATAAAATTATTTTTTGGGAATGTTTAGGGGAAGGGATGTCTTAGAGAAACGTGCATGGGTTTTTCACCAAGCATTTCCCACATGCAATAGGTTTTTTGAAGAAAGAATTTAGAACTTGGAAATATAGTGATATCAAGACTATCAAGCCTGAGTCACAACTGGTCTAACATACTTGTAAATAACACATACTTTATTTGTAATAACTAATGGTTATGATTCTTTGTTCTAGATAGCAGTGTAGTGCGTGGTGGTGTGTTTTCTTACACTGCACCTGTGTACTCGGTGGCACTAGAACCATCACTCCTGCACGCCCTCACACTCACTGGCCTGGAGACCTACACACTCAGACCTCACCCTGTTGTTGTAGTGTCACACCTGCCCGAGGGCCTCAACATGGTGGTGAGTACAGCAGAAGGTTGGGTAGTGGGTGTTAAACAGAAACTATTAAATCATAACACTGATGAAGAATTTTGTACCAAACGTAATGTATAATAAGTCCATTCATTTCAGGTTCCGCCTCACTGGGAGGAGACTGTGTGCCTGGTGGGCTTGCGTCCCTTCCTCAACGTGGAGTCTCTCACACTCACTCACTCTTGCCTTGCCCTCATAGCTGCCAATAATGAGTGAGAAACTTTGAATTTTTTTTTTGTTCATCATTAGATAACGATCTGAATAAGATGTTTGTTTCTGGATGGGTTTTGTAAAATAATTAGCAACATTTTCTGTTAAACTTACATAATTGAGATGACTTTTCATTGAAGATGCTGTCAACATAGAAGCAATATAATGATTTTATGTTTGTTCCCCAGAGGTGGTGACAAATCCCACACGGTGTACTCCCTTCACCTGCCAAGTGCTGCTAACCTGTACAAGGAGATGGTGCGTGTTGGCCGCAGTCACCGCTCTGCCTCACCTTCCACATACCTGCACCTCCTCCTGGAAGCTCACCTCATCCTCACCACAGCACTCCACCACGAACTACCTGTTGATGAGGCGGATGAAGACCTGTGCTCCTTGTTGCAGGATTCCTCAGCATTGCTTGGAGATTATTATGCCCAGTAAGTCAAATTTAATAACTTGTTGGATCATAAATAGCTGTTCATCATTTTACAGTTGGATATCACTGAGTGCATGTATATTGTGGGCAGGGGAATGGTTGTTTCTCCTTGAGGGGTAATGGGGAGTGAGAGGAATGCATGGGTGTGTGTGGGTGTGTGCGTGCGTGTCTTGTCTCAGCTACCTCCTTTTTGGGGGATGTTGGTCTGATATATAGACAGATAAATAATTGATGAAATCCAAATATTCTGTAATTGTTTTCTTTACTGTAGGTGTGAGACAGAGGCGGAGTGGAAGCAGGCTACTCAGTACTACCAGGTGTCCAGCCTCACCCCGGACGCAGTGGTGGAGAGGCTGGAGCTGCAGTGCCCTGGCCTGGTGCCTGTTGTGTCATCTCTTCTCCTCCATTCCAACACATCTTCACTCACAGCGGCACAGGTGAGGCAGTGTGAAAACAACGTTAACTGATGAAGTACAATGTATTTTAAATTAGAGGTTTTCTAACTGTAGGTATGAATTTTGTTTATTTTCAGGCCAATTGTGTGTTGGAGATGATGGAGAAGGTTGCCCCACATAAGGTCTCTACTATAATCCTGCAGTCAAATTGCTTCAAGGAATATAAAAAAGATAAGGTAGGAAATTTGAGATCTCCAATAATGTGTTAAGAAAATTAAATACTGCATGTGTTATGAGTTGTCACTTTTAAGAATATAGAATACGTTTTGAATCTAATTGATGGGAATATTTAAGAATTAAACTTGTATATAGCTAATTTATTGACCTTTTAGGAATTTGTAATATATACTTTTGTTTCAAGAATACTATGAACTTTGTGTTCCTGCAGGTATTGGCAATAATAAAGCAAGAATTGTCCAAGACACAGGAACCTCGACCAATAGACGTCCTGGCCTTAGCCGTTGTGGTCTTAGACAGAGGATCACCTGAACAAGTAAGTATACATGCTTATACCACACTTTCCTTGTCATGATCTGTGTTTACATGCAGATGATTTATCAACTGCCTACCACTTCAGGTTGCAACAGTTCTGGCATCACTCCGAGCATATCAGTTGGTAGTGGTCTTGCTGCAGCATTCCCGCCTCCTCCTTGCCACACAGGAAGGAGCAAAGGCACTCTCCCCGATGGCACAGGTGGGAGGAAATGTTAATCTTATTTACAATTCTTGATATACTTATGGAAATGGCTCAGGCAACATACTTTTCTTTATTAATCTTGTTGAATTTATAGTTGAATTCACTTCCCACAGGTACTGGCTGAGCATAAGAAAGAAGTTTTCACTGAGGTGTTTGTGTCCCTTATTGGCGAAGGAACACTGTCTCTGAATGCCTTTGTTGATGCCTTTATGGCAGTGTATCCCATTGTGTCCTGCGGCCCAGAGTGCAACACACACTCACTCTGGCTGAGAGACTTCCTCGAGAAGTTCTTCTTGGAATATGCCCATAACACTGAAGTAAGTAGATGATTATAGAAAAATCAATCAAATTTTTCTAGTGCTGGTTTGCAAAGTTCTATTGCTTTCCAAATGCATTATTCCCTTTTTAATGTTAGGATGTCCAGAGTGTCCTGTGAACTAACTGATATAGCTACTTCATATAATCCTCTTATTAAAGACTTTTCTTAAGTAATCACACAGGTCATCTGCATTAGCAATACACTAAGTTATTTTATATCTTTCCCACTGTGTTTGAGTTAGCTTTGTCACATTAATGTTGTACTGGACTGTCTTTCCTGTCAGCTTAGATCAAAAGGAATCATAAGTGCTATAATTACACAGAACCTTAATGAATGACAAGTATGAGAGTGAAGGTGAAGTAGCATGTCTCACCTTGGGTTTATACATTACAGATCACTGACCAGCGGGAGCGTTACGACAAGGCTGTACGAGTACTAACCAGCCTCTACCTGGCTAGTCTTATGGGTGCTTTTGGTGATAAGGTATGTACTGTACATGGAGAGGTCATTTAGAATTTTTATTAGCTTTCTGTATTTCCTCTTACTGTTAAAGGGTCAATGCACAGTGGCAGATTTACTGTGGGGACATAGGGGGCACGTGACCCTCAGTCAGGGTCACCAAAGGTAGAGGTGTTGATGTTGTGAATATCCTTGGGTCAGTGAACCTCTTCCTCCTCCTCTTGTGTCCTTTTTTCTTCACTTTTTGGACCCCCAGGCTGGGGGTCCAATACTTGATGTATGTAGATATATAGACCAAAAGATCTGGATTTTCCCAGTTAACTTGCTTCATTTACTTTTTAGTTTGAAAAAAATATTCACATACTTTAGGCTTGTATGTATCATGATTCCTGTAACAATTGTGTAATACTGTGTTGTACTCCTCAGTCTAAGGAAGATCCCAATTGGAGTGACCACAGAGTAGCCTTGAAGGAGCTGTACTCCCCACGCCCAACCTTCCTGGCTCTTCTGCCTCCCTTTAGTCAAGAACAGTCTGTGAGCAACAAGAGCCAGTCAATAGTAGCTGTTGAAGGTGAAGCCGCAGAGGAAAAGACTCCCTTAGAGGTGAAGGAGACGGGCAAAAACTTATCTTCCTCACTGCTGCACCTTGTTGTTCTTCAGGTAAATGTTCCTCGAACTTTATAATACTGTGCTGAGGTTTCATTATGGTGAGAGGATGTAGATAACTTTATATAGTACATTAGTTATATGTTAAATCTTATAATAAAAGACATTTAGTGGTAGGTATTTTGCATTTGTTAGATTTTCAGTTCCCCAAAATATTCTTTCCAGCTGCCATATGCTGATTTCTTATTTTTTCTTCCTAATCACTCACTCTTACAGTACTATATGCTCTTAATTTTGTTAGCCTCTTAATCTTTTCTCATAATTCTTTCTGTCTTACTAAACAAGTTGTCATGTTTTCAGTCCCTCCTCAGCTCTGATCTGCCATCATCAGAGGATCGTTCCAATGTCCTCAAGTTTGCCACATCCAATCCATCTGTTTTGGGTGCACAGTCTCTGAAAATGTTGTGTCTGGATCGCTCCCAACAACTGGACTACATCTTGCAGGAATTTCCATATGCTCTTCTACAGTTTGGAAAGGTATTTTATAAGTTTTTTTTTCGTTTTTTTTCCGTGCCAGGTATATAGATTGTTGTGATGATTGTTACCTTACCTACTAGTACATGTAACATTGAAATAGATCAGAAAAGAAATGCCATGAATACAGTTTAACTAATGTTTTGTTTTTCTGCAGGATATGTATGAGTCGCCCCTGGAGTGGGAAGAGCTAGTAAGGAAGTTAATCAATCATAAATCCAGCCTCCCAGAATCAGATCCAACTTATCCAATTTATACAGATGTTCTAAATGGTAAGAAAAGCTACATTGTTACCCATCTTCCATGCTATGTTTCCCATCTGCTTCCAACTAAACTGTCGTGGGTTTTTTATAGTTTTTTGATAGGGAGTGTGATGAAAAATTACTTAAGCAGCTGTTCAAGTTCATATTTTTAAAGTGCTGCAAACTATTTACAAAGACAGGGATTATTGAGCTTCTAGAATCAATGGGTAGTAAAGTAACTTCCCCTTATTTGTTTTACTTACAAAATCAACATGAGTCTTGATATAGATTCTGGTTCACATATTAGATTCACTCATTACTTTTGCTCCCAATAGATGATCAGTTGATATATATGAATGTTTCTTGGATTATGATTTAACTTTTGTCCGCAGCTGTACTTGGTGAATTGGTTCTGACGGCACCACTTGATGTATTCCTACGGATTATACCCAGCAGTCGGCATGAAGAGTTCCGAGGTCACATCCGTCAGTGCCACTCTGCCGCCTTAGCTGTCCACCTTCGCAATTCACTTATGATCTACGCCAAGAATGTGTTGACGCAAATGGCAAAATAAGATGGATTAGTGGTGGAAAACTTCAATTGATGCCAAGTCACCTGTTTGCCTAGTCATTAGACTTATATAAATATTAGTTGAGCTCATAGGATGAACTTTTTATATGTTCCTGTTAATAAGGGGAATACAGAAATTGAAAAAGGAGAACTTAGAATTACAGAAGCAGGAATACCTTATGGAATGAGCAATGTTTTAGCACAAAACTTACTACACTGACCCACATCTTCATTCATGTTGTCAATTCATCATCAAGAAGGCCATTTGGTATCACAGTAAAAGTAAAGTGTTGGCACACGCTATAGCTGTGCGTAGGTGCAGGCCCTCATCTCCTATCACATTGGCCTTTGAGCCTGTGGGGGAAATTAATCTGTTGCCCCGGGACACAGGGCCACTGTGACATCTGAGTTTCCACAGTTTACCTTCCCCAGGTTGCCCTAGGTACCCATTTATTTATTAACCCGTTTGGGATGAACAGCTGGATGAGCTGTGTGCTGACTGTTCTTGTCTGGGATCAAACTCAGGCCAGCAGATTCGTAGTCAGACGTGCTAATCACTGGCTATTCTTCTCCCTCTAGCTACAATGGCTCTCATTAATGCCAAATACTAGGATATATTTAGATATAAATATATATATATATATATATATATATATATATATATATATATATATATATATATATATATATATATATATATATATATATTAGGGAGGTGGTGGTTGGAGTTTGATGGCAAGCATCTTGTTAGTCCCATTCATATAGTACATTCAGAAAATAGTTCAATTTATTATATATAAAAACTCTCTTGCACCCGCATCATCACTGTGTAAGATACTTTGAATCTCCAATATTCTAGTCATTTGAGTAATTTTATTATGCTTTAATATCCTTTAAATGTTTCTATTGCTGAACAGAATGTCAGATTGTTTCATCTCCAGTTAACTTGATTATAGACAGTTTCCCTCAATAGTGTTCGCTGCAAGTTGCTACGGAGACTTTTCAGAGAAACTGTCTCTGATCAATCACTCAGGCAACTTGTACTACAAAGGGATAGAGGTGGAGAGTATAGTTGTTACATGTCTACCTACATGACTGGGTTATTAGGTAATATTTAGAAGTAATGTATTTGGTGTATTTCAGCGGCGTACCATTTTTAACTTTTATCTATTGGGAATTTAATAACTTTGGCTTAATTATATGCATTTCTCGTCAGTTTTGTGAAGATCTTTGTCATCACTCAACAGATTTTCATCGCCATTATTCACTTCCCATTCAGGTTAGCACAAAAAACAAGGTTCCATTATATTTTATTACAATTCATGACATAAAACGTTGATTTCTAGAAACATGCAGGAGGTTGTAGTCTCTCAGCAATGATTTGCAAAGCTACAGTAGGAGATTATAAGGGGAAAAATCTAATTTTGATATTAATTTAAACATTTTCATCAGGAGGCAGTGAAGGTCACAATGGGATAGTTTCTTCTGTTAGCAATTTTACATATTATCTTAATTGAGAGAGAGAGAGAGAGAGAGAATCGGAGTCTGGTTCGTCTTGACTGTGGTTCGTAGACATCCTGTGGGGGACATCCTAACACAGGATGTTAATGAACCACAGTCAAGACGAACCACAGAGACACTCT
>JAXIVD010009132.1:2500-16035 GCA_036785275.1 Cancer borealis | reverse complement strand
CTGAGGCTATTTAACCCTGTCTTGCCTTCCCCTCAACACCACTAAATAAATAAATAATAAATAAATAAATAAATACCTTGGTAAATAAATGAATAAATAAATAAATAAACATCTAAATGAATGAATAAATAAATATCTAAATAAATAAACAGCTATCTAAATAAATAAATAAATGAAAGTGTAGCATACAAGCTTTACACAACCTACCTAATGTGGGCAAAGCTAACTCATCTTAACCTAAATAAAAAGTTAAGATTTACAATTACACAAACACATAAAGAAGATTAGCTTCGTATCATTACTACAAATTATCTCTTCACTCCTTGCAATTACTTCGTTTTA
The DNA here is from genome assembly GCA_036785275.1 of Cancer borealis. Lineage (NCBI taxonomy): Eukaryota > Metazoa > Arthropoda > Malacostraca > Decapoda > Cancridae > Cancer > Cancer borealis. Next base: position 15,693 of record JAXIVD010009132.1, on the reverse strand, counting down.
TGGACCTGAATTTATCTAGTTTTATTGCAATGTCTTTATTTTTTTACATCCATGAGAATGAACTTGACTAATCTTGACACGTTATATTAAAAGGTGGTCTAGTATCTGTTTTTATGTATTATCTTATGTATGTTTATATATGGTATGGTAAGGAGCTTTACTATTTACAGGAGCTGCCTTGTGTAGGTCAACTAGCCTTTAACAGCCTCCTTATTTACTTATGTTCTTATGTATTGCAAAGAGTTTAAGTAAAGTGAATGAGTAGTGTCTAGAAGTATTGAAGAACAGAAGTAGGAATGACTATGCTAAGATTAACTAATAATTGATAAAACTACAACTGTTCGATGTCTTATTAATTAATACATATGTTTCCTACCTAAGTGTATGTCTGACAGGAGTATACTAGACATATATTAACACTTCTAACTTATATAATTTACTAACTTCCTTTCATAACTAAACTCAATAGTATATGCATTCACTACATTAATTATATTCATGAGTTGGTGTATAAAATGGAGTGACTATTAATTATGAGTGTCGATGGAACGGATCATATAATTTCAAGAGTAAAATTTGTTCAGTGTAATACAATGCTTTTTTTTCCCCCTCCATAATGCTGGTATAGTAACACTCATTAGTTTATGTAATTGTGGAAAAAAAAGTATTAATAGCAATGTCAATAGATACAGGTAGACATGGTACATAGAAATACAGACACTCATGGATACAGAATGAACTAATAAAACTATGAATATCGCAAAAATAAAATTAAAATAAACATATAAAGAGAGAGACGACCACGATCAAGAAGCAAAACACACATAAAAGAAAATAATAAAAACGAAACCTATAACACAAAAGCCATCCATAGAAAATAAAATACAATACACAACTAGATAACAAAACCACAGTCTAGCGAGAGTGAGTCAATTTCGCTAGACGCACGAACGAAACCCTCACCGCCAACAAACAAAACTCAACAAACTGAAGTACGTAAGCTTTTTTTCCTGAACCGGGTATGGACGCAGCTTGAAACCTTAATGCCTGGCTGGAGCGAGAGAACCTGTATCACCTTCCCTCCTATTGCTGTCAAGTGTACAAAGGCGGCGAGGCTGTGAGGAACATTGAGTGAGATTGTGTGAAGAAAGGCGGTGATGTAAGGCTGAGAAATGACTGTGGAAAGTGATTGGAAGCGTGAGAGAGAGAGAGAGAGAGAGAGAGAGAGAGAGAGAGAGAGAGAGAGAGAGAGAGAGAGAGAGAGAGAGAGAGAGAGAGAGAGCTACGTCCTCTGGTAAGTTGTCTAAACAAAAACGTAACATGTCTACAAGGAGTTACATAATAAGACGAGGATAACTTCAAGAACTGACCTTGAAAAATACCATTAGTCAACAAGTTAACAGTGCAGATGGCGTCAGCGTTGAATTCTGCAACGTCTCATCATGATGTTTGTTTACTCATGACGTCAGCGAAGGTTGTGTACAGTAACCACCACCACCACTACCACCATCCCCTTCACCATCTAGGGTCTGACCACAAAGATCTCTTGTACCACACCTCACCACCACAACACCCTCGCACACTAGCAGCAAGAGGGTGGCGAGGCAAAACAGTAACTGAAGAACGCGGCCACACTTCACAAGGAATGTTTAAGTTTGAGTTTAAAGGACATGGCTGGCAGCGCGAGAAGGAAGGAAGGGACGGAGGATGGAAGGGCTGGGTGTGGCGATGAGGGGGTAGGGGAGGGAACGGTAGGGTTCAAATGTAGGCAGGGCGTCATTAGTGGGGGGTAGGGGTCTGATGGTAGTGACCCCACATGCATCGTGAGAGACTGAGAAAAAAAAGGGAAAAAAACGGAGACTGTTTCCGTCTAGTGAGGCACATTTTGTTTCCTTATTTGTTTTTTGTAGAATTATTATTATCATTACTGTTATTATTTTGATGATGGTAGGTAGGGTGTAACTCCTTTCAATTATCTCCTAATGTGAGACGGTAATGTTTTCCTTCCATTTCCCACGTTGGTTAGTTACACTGTTCAGTGTTCCCAGGCGCAGCAGCAAGGCAAGGGAACCAGTTAGTTTAATAATACTCTAATTTTAGACATACAGGAGTGCAGTAGCTGTTATTATCCGAATAATTATTCCCTTTTTTCTCATTCCCCTTCGAGCTGACCCACTTGAAAATGGGTAAATTTAGATGTAATTAACCTCGATATGATAATTAAGAAAGATTCGTGGCCTTCACTCACTTTCTGAAACCTTATTTAAGCTTATTTTCCCTCCTTCCTTCCCCTTAGGATGCGACCAAACGCCACTTTTTTCCCATAATCTACACGTAACTTTGGGTGTTTCCTTGGGATATTTATTTATTTTTTTTGTCTGGAATTACACGCGGATGATGATCAAGATTGTCAAGGTTATATGTGTTAAAAGGATGGTGTGTGTGTGTGTGTGTGTGTGTGTGTGTGTGTGTGTGTGTGTGTGTGTGTGTGTGTGTGTGTGTGTGTGTGTGTGTGATGGTGATGATGATGGTGGTGGTGGAATGTTGTCAGAATGGGTGGTGCTAATGGTAGTAATCTGTCGAGGCTTCAGTTTGAATGGGAGTTTTGTTAATTAAATCTCTCTCTCTCTCTCTCTCTCTCTCTCTCTCTCTCTCTCTCTCTCTCTCTCTCTCTCTCTCTCTCTCTCTCTCTCTCTCTCTCTCTCTCTCTCTCTCTCTCTCTCTCTCTCTCCCCGTGTGTGTGCGTGCGCGCGACATGCAATCGTTTTTGAAGAAAGCTTATCATGACATAAGAATAAAAATAATGCAGGAGTATAGGATGAAGTGTCAATAACATATACATACTTAATATAATCCATATCACCTGCCCGATAATCCAGAGTAAATAATATAACCTCTCTAAACAGATGTATTCCCAACTAACATCTTCCCTTCTACACACGCTAAAACAATACATGAGAGAGTATTTACTCCTCCACATCCACCTAACGCACTTGTTCCATGAGTAGCGCCAAATTCACAGATCATTACCCTTCATCACCCTAATTAAAGCATCACCATCGCCTTAGCCTTCATGGTATCCCCGAGGCTTAAGAAGACAGGCTGCGGCTTGATAATAACTGAACTCTTGAACCTAACTGATGAGCTGCCAACCATTAACATCACTACTGCGCTGCCTCAAGACCTAACAATTCTGGAAGAGACCCAACGTTGAGGCCATGCGGTCTAAAACACTTCAATTTGCCAAGATGATGATCGAGAATGTGTGAAACAGAAAGACGTGTATATAAATGAAAGGCAACATCTGGCAACTCCCTCCAGGCTGGCACCCCACCCAAAATAGGGACACCGGTGCCATCCCGACGTTTCTAGTGACTTCAGATGCAAGCCACGTGTTGAGGATAGCAGGAAATATATTAACACCAACTTCCAAGACCATTATACCTCACACACACAATGCACGGTAACAAAAACATTAATTCCGGGTGAGTATTTGTGTTGAGCGTTGAGCAGCAGGTGATAAGGAGGCGGGTGGTAGTGGTGGTGGTAGTGGAGGTGGAGGTAATCGAATGCAGCCCCGCACCCGGCACTGCGGCAGTAGCGTGCTCAAAGAACCTCTGATATATCAAGGTTATGCGACACTTGAAGGATTGATTTAAGCCTCGTCACACTACTTGTAACTCACTACACCCGTGGAGCACTTCAATTCCAACTCATTCCCTGCTCTGAGGTGCTCTGTGAACCCTCAACACACCACCACCACCACCACACAGTACTCACATCACACACTCGGCTCCATGTTATTCCAGCACTACTTAAAGTTATGAGAAGCAGCTGATGAATAATTAACCACACCCAGCCTGCCTGACAAGCCTCGTAGGGCAGCCTGGGGCCACGGGGTTCAAAGTTGTAGTATAGAGACCCAACGGACACCTACCTTTTCTTTACTGATGAGGTGATGCAGAAGGCAGCTTAGAGTGGGTGTGTAGTGTGGTGATGCGCTGCGGGAGGGCTGGTAGGGGTCAGGAGAGGGCGTGGCGGGAAGTCTTGACTGTAGGCACTAAGAGCACCGACTGGGTACACTTTCCTTGGAACCACCGCTGCCTAGTGACGAGAAGATGCTAGAACTGTGCACCCGGGTAAAAATAGCTGCCACTATAGGAGTGTGCTCGCAGGTGGGAGATGGACAGGCAACGGAGTGGAGACGCTTGATAACCTACCGACGGAGGCCACGGAATTATTATTTTACGTTACCACTATAGGCTCAATGTTTACCCTAAACGACTATTTGTGACGCTAGCTAAGAGTGAATTATTGGCGTGTAGTGTAAGCCAGACGGAGGTTGAAATGGGCTCGGTGCTCGGGTAATATGATGTGAAGGAAGGTGGTTGAGGCGGCGCTGGCTGAGAGCGGCAGAACACACATCCAGCCGACCCGACACTCCAGACACGACTGCCAATATATGAGAGGCTGCAGTCAGCTCCGCCCGCACGGCTCACACAAGGCGTAAGCACACACACACACTCCCGCCTGGCCCCTCCCACCATCACTAATTCCTCTTATATCTCACACACAAAGTAATTACATGCGTCTTCACCCTCTCATATTAAACATAATATGTTTCTATAACTATTCCATACACTAATACTGTAATTATAAGTCGCATTTAGCTATATTAATGTCATCTCACTCACCCTCTCTGTGCCGTCTAGTCCCGCCCAGGTGGTGTGTCTGGCCGGCTCACACAGGGCGTAACCACACCAGAATTTCGCCTTTTCTCCCTCTCTTTCACAGGATAGCAACTCCACTCCTGGATTCCTATTGATAATTCTTCTCACTTTGGGAGCTATGGTTGGTGTCTAGCCGAGTTTCTTCAAATTTTGACCGATTTTACTCTTCTTGTGGCCACCGAAAGCCCTCGATCACTCAATAGCGTCGCATAAGTTTAGGTGTTAGGTAGTGAAGATGAGAGCGCACCCCACACTTAGCTCCTCCCCCAAGTACCGCCCCCCAGCCCACTCTCAGAAGGGAGGAGGGAAGGAAGGAGGAAGGAAGGAAGGAAGGAAGGAAGGAAGGAAGGAAGGAAGGAAGGAAGGAAGGAAGGAAGGAAGGAAGGAAGGAAGGAAGGAAGGAAGGAAGGAAGGAAGGAAGGAAGGAAAGAGGGAAGAAGGGGGAGAGAGAGGAGGAAGAAGGAAGGAGGGAAGAAGAGAGATACCAAGATAGGGAAGAAGAGGGAGACGAGGAAGAAGGAAGGAAGGAAGGGAAGGAAGGGAGTGAGGGAAAAAAGGAAGAAAGGGAGAGGAGGAAGAAGGAAGGGAGGAGGGAGGAGGGAAGGAAGGAAGGAAGGAAGAAAGGGTGTGAAGTTATGGAGTGGGGAGAGATGACCTTGACATCTTAAAATCTTCCTTGACTCCTTTTTTCCGCTGAGGCCTCGAGTATTACAGATTGGTTTGTCACTTGAAAGGTTTACCTATACCCAGAATGACGAAACTATGAAGAAGATCTGATGGGTTGTGGCAGGGTTGTGGTAGGGGTTGTGGCAGGGGTTGTAGCAGGGATGGTGCGGGGAGCAGGGTTGGCGCGTTGTTCCCTAGTGTGTAAAGTTTCCCTTACGGCTCACTCAGTCTCCTTTCCTTTGGTGACAAGTGTTAACCCGTCGTTGTCATCTGAAGGAGCCTCGGTGGGATAGAAGTAGAGGCTGGAGGCAGGTCGTGAACATACTCCTGCAGCAGAGAGGAAGGGGTGACAACAGAGGTGGAGGGAGAAGACGAGTGGGAACATGTGGAGGGAGGATAAGATTGGTAGTGGGTGGAGGGACCATGTGGAGAGCGCACATCACCAGGAGTTGGGTGGTCGTTAGGGAGGGCTTGTAATGAGGCTGCAGCTGTGATATCAGTAGTTGCAGTAGAGGTAGCAGGAAGTACAGAGGTAGCAAAGGCATTCACATTAGTAGCAAGAGGTACGGGTCAAGCTCAACAGAGGAAGGCGCAGCAGTAGGAAGGCGGGAAGTGACGGAAAGGGAAGCAGCAGACTGATTAACAGCCACCTTAGTCTTGCCAGTTTGTGTACACACACACACACACACACACACACACACACACACACACACACACACACACACACACACACACACACACACACACACACAAGCCCTTAACAAGGCAGCGTGCGTCAGTTGAACACTATGTATTGCACTGAACCTTCAGTGTTACTCCCGGAAGGGGAAGGGGAGTACGTGTTGTCCTCCAAAACAAGGTGAGTGTGAGGCGTGTGAGGCGTATGAAGCGTGTAAGGTGTGCTTGAAGTGTGTGAGGTGTGTGTGATGCCACGCATCCCAAAGCACCTGAGCCTGAGACACAACAGTGGTGCTACCATCACACCATCACACAGTACACAAACACCACCACCCTTGCCAAGCCATGGTGCCGTAACTCAGAGGTCATCATCATATATATGTAAAGTGGGCCTGCAGGACACGCCCCTGGGGCTGGGGAAGGCAGCGGCTGCCTCCCTCCTTCCTGACGGCACCACTAAAATGGGTCACGCCGCCTGGACCTATGTGAGGCAGCCTCCAGGCCACCAGTGTTATGAGTGTCGTTTAGGAGGACGCCGTGTGCGGCTCTTCAGTTGTCTCTTCTTTTATCTCTTCTCTTAGTGATCTCTGTTGCTTTGTATCGGTTTTCCTTTCACACATTTTTCTTATCTTCCATATATTACTCCCCTTCCACTTGTTCCCAATGACACCACTTGCTTCCCAAGGCACGCCGCTACACACAAGGAAGGATGCAGCTCAAGGACAAGGACGCTGCATACTTAAGAGGCAAGACGGCATCCCCCTTAATAACCCATCCAGTGCTTGTGGCACACGGTATGTGCCAGCGCTGTCTGCAAGGCACAACCATTATCGCTCATAATTATATACTATGATCGCTTGCAAAATGTAGAGCAAACACTCGCGATTATAACTAGCATGGGAAATAATAATGGTGAATTGTTACACACACACACACACACACACACACACACACACACACACACACACACACACACACACACACACACACACCACACACACACACACACACACACACACACATATATATATATATATATATATATATATATATATATATATATATATATATGTATATATGTATATATATATATATATATATATATATATATATATATATATATGTATATATATATATATATATATATATATATATATATATATATATATGTATATATATATATATATATATATATATATATATATATATATATATATATATATATATATGTATATATATATATATATAATATATATATATATATATATATATATATATATATATATGTATATATATATATATATATATATATATATATATATATATATATATATATATATATATATATATATGTATATATATATATATATATATATATATATATATATATATATGTATATATATATATATATATATATATATATATATATATATATATATGTATATATATATATATATATATATATATATATATATATATATATATATATATATATATACATATATATATATATATATATATATATATATATATATATATATATATATATATATATATATATATATATATATATATATATATATATATATATATATATATATATATATATATATATGTATATATATATATATATATATATATATATATATATATATATATATATATATATATATATATATATATATACATATACATATATATATATATATATATATATATATATATATATATATATATATATATATGTATATATATATATATATATATATATATATATATATATATATATATATACATATACATATATATATATATATATATATATATATATATATATATATATATATATATATATATATATATATATATATATATCATACGTCTGGCAGCGCACTTCCCTCGCATCCTCGCTTTGAGATAGTTTTATATTCCACTTTAATGTTGTATAACTTATGTAACTTAAGACTAAACGATGTGTTGATGCCACTGTTCAAATTGGATAAACCAAGAGAACTTTACATCATCCACCTACACCACTGAACACAAAACGATGAAGAAATATATAGGATACAATATTATCAAGTAAGAAATGGAAAGTAAAACTATTTGAATATGTAAAAAACAACACAGTGTACACCTGTTGATAGTTACATGTAAGGCACACGTGATACACTTAGGTAAGGCACCACAAGGGTAATAATAATAATAATAATAATAATAATAATGAGTAAGCATATGTGGGAGAACAGTTTGCGACAGGCGATGAAATGCTTCTACAACATCAAAGGCATCAGTGAAAGACTAGATTAAACCTTATAAAGGATATTCCCTGAGTATCTGCATGAAAGATTACCAACATATATTAGTGGAGATATATCCTTGCTGAATGCTACAAGTCACAAAAGGAATTAGAGTTGGCAAGATTCTGACATTTCTCACGTCAACATATATTCTTACCTGTCTCTAGGATGTGACAATCAACAGCAGCTGCAAGATTAGGCTGAGAGTGAGGGTGATGAGGGATGAGCATAACTCAGAGAGTGCCAGGATCAGGTGCTGTGAAGTGCTGGGACAGTGCCACCAGAAACAGGTCCTAGTGCTTGAAGCTTGACTCTGAAATACAACAACTATTATCAATACATAAAATGAGTAATTGATGGTGATGACAGCAGGTGGTGGTGATGAAGCCGCTTAGGTATGGTGGTGAGTGCAGTAAGCACCAGTAATATTTGCCTGACATGCACCACCCAAAATGCCTTTGCCAAATGTCCTTTCATCTGCAGTGGATGGTTAGAGGCTAATGATTTGACAATGATGATGATGGTGATGATAATGTATTTTGGTTATCTAATACGTAAGCTAGTCCCACAAGGAAGACCAAAAGTTATAACAGAAAATGGTAAATTGCTAAGATAGACTAAAGTATTCTTGAAGCTCTTTCACATGTATTTTACGGCCAGTTGTAAGATGAAGAGAAAGAAGGATATTATTCTATACATTTTTGACGTAAGCCTCATACTTTTCAAGTTATTAAAAATAACATGATAAGTGGAAAAGGTTAGTTATTTTGTGGCCCGTTAATTCCACCAGAATTGAGTTTGAAAAAGGTTTACCTTCCTCCTCGTAGGACCTTCAGTTTCACTCACTCCTTTCTTCACAAACAGAGAGAGAGATTAACGTGTAGATATGTTCCTTTGTCATAGTTTAGGGATATAACATTCACATGGTGCTACTTTGGCTTGTTATCTACAAGGAAAAAGTATCTACACCGTACAAGTTTTATTTTGGAATGATATCTACATAGTATAACTTATTATAACATATATATATATATATATATATATATATATATATATATATATATATATATATATATATATATATACAAAGAAAATATAATTGAAATAGTTGGGTTAGTCTAACCTAACCTAACCTAACCTCTAGATCGCATACCAAAGTAGATGTTCGTTCTATTGAGTTATAATGAAATTGAATTGGAATGTAATAATAGATGTAGGAGTATAAAGTATTATGCATTTTTTTCTAGGCAAGCAATGGTGAAATACAGTTTGATATTATAGTAATCAGGAAAATAAAGCCAGATTCGTGTTCAGCATAATATAAAACCTCATTGTACCAATTTTCATGAGATTCGGAGGTGTGAAAATTTTCATGAAATTTTGTAGGGAATAGTGTCCTCCTTTCCTTCCATCTTACAACTGACCTTCCTCTCCTAGTAGGACCTTCAGTTTCACTCACCCTTTCTTCACAAACAAAGTAGATTCATAACACGTAGATCGCATTATTAAGTATAGATCCCATACCAAAGTAGATTCATGACATGCAGATAACAAGCCAAAGTAGCACCCAGCGGCGCCGTATAGTATATAGTATTAAAGTATATAGTATTAGTCTAGTATTATAATAGTATATTAGTATAGTATTAGTATAATAGTATAGTAGTATAGTATTAAAGTATATAGTATTAGCGAGTGTATATGATATTTTTTGGTCCTGTTTAATCACACGTCTAGCAATGTGCCTAACCTAGTCTCACCTTGGCCCTCTTGCATCTAATAAAACTGATACCACACCCTTACCATCACCTCATATTCATTATTATTATTATTATTATTATTATTATTATTATTATTATTATTATTATTATTATTATTATTATTATTATTATTATTATTATTATTATTATCATTACTATTATTGGTTTTCGGTCATGCTGTACACGAATCTGGCCTTATTTTCCTGATTACTATAATATCAAAATGTATTTCACCCTTGCTTGCCTAATAACATTAATAAAATAACCATTATTTAACTTTACTGGCTGATGCTGGTCTCATATAACATGGATGATTAAATAATGATGATAATAAACTACTACTACTACTCCTACTCCTACTACTACTACTACTACTACTACTACTACTACTACTACTACTACTACTACTACCACCACCACCACCACAAAACCAACACACACAATCTCATCCCTTAACACTTCCCTTACAATACCTTGACCACTGCTTACAGAGGATGTGGCTGTCAGAACACACAAAACACGACACCCCAATCTAATTCCGCGGCTCCCAGGCGATCACGCTTTCGGCAACAAGATTTGAGCCGCGAAAACTCCCGCCGGACCCTGAATACAAAAGTCTCCCCTGCTGTCCAGAACAGGAGGAAAATACGCGTTGATCTGATGAAGAAAATTGAAACTCCAGTCACTTGCGAGGGGAGATAGACGTTGGGATCGCCTTAGGGTATGTCTGTATGTCTGTTTGTATGTCTGTCTGTCTGTATGTATGTATGTCTGTTGCTATATTTTATTCATCTTGTGTTTTTATCTTATCGTGATGTTGATTAAAGTGATGAAAAGGTGTTTTATCCTATTTGCTGTGTGTGTGTGTGTGTGTGTGTGTGTGTGTGTGTGTGTGTGTGTGTGTGTGTGTGTGTGTGTGTGTGTGTGTGTGTGTGTGTGTGTGTGTGTGTGTGTGTGTGTGTGTGTGTGTGTGTGTGTGTGTGTGTGTGTGTTTATGTACTGTCTCTCTGGGTTGGACGCTTGGCAATATAACCCAATTAATACGATTGGTTGTAGGAGGCATGTTCTCTCTCTCTCTCTCTCTCTCTCTCTCTCTCTCTCTCTCTCTCTCTCTCTCTCTCTCTCTCTCTCTCTCTCTCTCTCTCTCTCTCTCTCTCTCTCTCCAATATTATTTTTTACGTTGATAAAACAAGGTTAGTCTAACTTTTTATCGCTAAACTTTTCGTTCACAATACAAGCAGATCCCAACGCGTGTTAAAACTGTCACAGCAATACACATAAGGAAAAAAGAAGAAGAGAGGGAAGAAGAAGAAGGAGAAGAAGAAGAAGAGGAGGAGGAGGAGGAGGAAGCAAGGAAAGATAATAAAAGAAGGAAAACAATAGCTATCACGTAACTTTCAATTAAACAAATCCATATAATAATAATAATAAAAAAAAAAAAATACAATGATACAAGAGAATAAAGAAGAAAAAAAAGAAAAAGAAACGTCGATTGAAATGATAATGAAGAAAATTTGCAAACTCTCCAGACAATCCTTTCTATACAACAACAACAACAACAACAACAACAACAACAACAACAACAACAACAACAACAACAACAACAACAACAACAACAACAACAACAACAACAACAACAACAACAACAACAACAACAACACCAAACTGGGCCTCCATCAAAACAATGTCTCAAAACAACACTCAGCAAGACAACCTCAGTGAAACAACAACTAGAGAAACAACTCGCTCGGATTTCCAAGAGGAGGAGGAGGAGGAGGAGGAGGAGGAGGAGGAGGAGGAGGAGGAGGAGGAGGAGGAGGTGAAGGAGAAGACACAGAGAGACAGAGACAGAAGCAGCACCAGGAGGAGGAAGAAGAGGGGGAGGAGGAGGGGCGTTCGAAGACCATCTCCCGTTCCCCTCCTGTGAATATCCTCTTACGCGATGTAAATAGTGTCCGGGGCAGAGCCAGCGGGAGGAGGAGAGAGAGCTGCTGAAAACATTAGAGGGAGAGGAGAGGGACTACCAGAACCTTTGATTGACAGGGCAAGGTGGGGGGTCGCCTCACAAACCTTCGCTCACCACCATCACCACCACCACCTCAACACCACATCAATACACACCATCATTCACCTGCAAAACATAACTAAAATCACATTAAAATCACACTAGAACTTATCTAAACACTTATCCTTGCGTGGTATAAGGTTAAATTGAATAGGAAAGTGGCGTTAGGCGGTTGTAAAAGGGACGAGGTGTGTGAAGGAAGGAAAGGAAGGTGAGGAGAGGGAACGGTAGGGTAGACTCTCTTATTTATTATTGTAAGGCTTGTACCATGCAGAGGTGGTTTGTGTGTGTTGTTTTTCATGGGGGCTATTTGGGGGCCGGATACGAAGGGGAGGAAAGTAAGGGGGTGGTGGAAGAGGGGAGATGGTGGAGGGGGAGGGAAGATGGGTGTAAGAAGGGAGGTTAGGTTGATGTCACTAGTGTGTGTGTCTCTCTCTCTCTCTCTCTCTCTCTCTCTCTCTCTCTCTCTCTCTCTCTCTCTCTCTCTCTCTCTCTCTCTCTCTCTCTCTCTCTCTCTCTCTCGCTCAGAACCTAACCTAACTTCACATCCAAATTTTAAGATCCAATTACAATCTTGACTCGGTACAGGGAGCACATTTTTTACCTAGCGAGAAAATTAGGTCTTGTTTACACTTGCATCGGTAAATTAGTTAGTGTTTATATTCACGGGGGTATGACAGGCGTGTTTGTGAGTCTGTAGGCTGGGAGGGGTGGAGGGAAGGGAAGGGAGGGGAAGGGTAGGAGAGGGTAGGGAAAGAAGGCTGAATGAAGGGAAAAGGGGAGAGAGGAGAAGGGGAAGGAAGAGGTGTTGTTTATGTACTTAGAGTTAGTAGTTGTTTGCTTCTTGTGTTCCTCAGTTTGTAAATTGTTATTAGTATGCGTAGAGTATAGAGGAATGATTGTGGTAGTCTGCCCTAATGAGTGAAAATGGTTTATGTAATTAGATACTGTATGAATTCCTGTATATTTCTAAAAAAGGTAATAATTTGTTGTTAT
>JAXIVD010009131.1:15000-16039 GCA_036785275.1 Cancer borealis | reverse complement strand
TTTTGAAATATTCACTGATTGAAAGATGTGTGTGTGTGTGTGTGTGTGTGTGTGTGTGTGTGTGTGTGTGTGTGTGTGTGTGTGTGTGTGTGTGTGTGTGTGTGTGTGTACCAACTCAAATGACTAACTGCATTTGTTTTCTTTATTTTTAGCTTCTGTTGAGTTATTTGTATTTTCAATCTTTCCATGAATCTTCTTTTATCCAATTTCTCTTCCTTTTCCCTCAAGGCAAATCTTATGATCCGATTAGCTGCCACGATTCATCCCTTCACTAAATCATATGTACTCTCTCTCTCTCTCTCTCTCTCTCTCTCTCTCTCTCTCTCTCTCTCTCTCTCTCTCTCTCTCTCTCTCTCTCTCTCTCTCTCTCTCTCTCTCTCTCTCTCTCTCTCTCTCTCTCTCTCTCTCTCTCGCTCTCTCTCTTTCACGTTGCTTTCCCCGTAATATTTCAATCTGATTGCAATGTAAGAAAGTTCTACGAGCATGTTATATATTCTTTAAAAGTTTCCTCTATTCACTGGTTCAGTCCACACACGAAGAAAAAAAGATAAGTCATACATATTAAAGCAATTTTCCATAATAACTTTTTTTCGTAACTCTGATGAATGGAATATGCATTTATACTTAATGTGTGTGTGTGTGTGTGTGTGTGTGTGTGTGTGTGTGTGTGTGTGTGGTGTGTGTGTGTGTGTGTGTGTGTGTGTGTGTGTGTGTGTGTGTGTGTGTGTGTGTGTGTGTGTGTGTGTGTGTGTGTGTGTGTGTGTGTGTGTGTGTGTGTGTGTGTGTGTGTGTGTGTGTGTGTGTGTGTGTGTGTGTGTGTGTGTGTGTGTGTGTGTGTGTGTGTGTGTGTGTGTGTGTGTGTGTGTGTGTGTGTGTGTGTGTGTGTGTGTGTGTGTGTGTGTGTGTGTGTGTGTGTGTGTGTGTGTGTGTGTGTGTGTGGTGTGTGTGTGTGTGTGTGTGTGTGTGTGTGTGCACTCGTGTGTTTGTGCGTGTGTGTGTAACCGAGAAGAAACGAAGCTTAAAGAAGAAAATAACATGA
>JAXIVD010009131.1:5000-10000 GCA_036785275.1 Cancer borealis | reverse complement strand
AGGGATTAAAGGCAAAGCAACTCCCTTAGAACGTGGTGTATGCATGTGTGTGGGATTGGGATGCGTAGGAAGGTGGTCACTTGCTGTGTAAAAAAAACTCCAGTGTTGATAGTTTTGTTTCTGAACTGGATTGTGGGCGAACCAGAGTTTGTTCCCAGCTTTGTATGTGAATTTTTCTTCTGCTCAGGCATGTGTCCAGCGTCGATGGAGAGCTTTTTTTCTTCTTCCTAAAACTGTTGGTGTTTCTCTTTCCCATAGTGAGAAAATTTATATCCTTTTTAGTAATGTTTAATGGTTACGAGTCCATTCCACCTGCTGCTGTGAGTAAATTCCAGCTAAAGTAATGATGTGTTACGTGTATTTTGACTACTTAGCCACCTACCGCAAATCCGCCTTTTTCCGCCATCAAAACACCCAGACGGAATATGCCTTTCATAACACGGCCCAACGAGGATTATGTGTGTAATTCAGGCAAACTACACCCACGTTAATCCCCTCGTGACCTTATCCTCAATGGTGAAAATATTGTTGTAGACTTGGGTGACCTTATCCTCATAGCTCCACTGATGTGATGCTAATGATGTTGATTGAATAGTTTTATATGATTTAATGCCAGTTAGCGAGAGTCGAGCAGGTGGCTGGAAGCTGCATACACACTCACCTGCTTGTTGGGGCAGTAAGGTATCACATCAAAGCTATGGATATACTATTGTAGGTTAACGAAAGGCTGGACAGAGGAGGATTTATTTCAGTAACGTTGTGGTGATGAATAGTGAATGCATTTCCTTCATAATATAATTCTTCATTCTAATTATATCTAGTGTCTTCCATTTCAGATTTTCCTTCCTGTTTGTTATTCCACTTCTTTCCCTTCTTTCCTTTTATCACCTTCATTTACTTATTTAATTTAATCTTCATTTCCTCCTCCCTTGCATAAGTGATTTCTTTTCATCTTCCTTCCTTCAATCTTACTAACTTTCTCCTTTTCTTCCCCTCCCTGTCACTAACCCTCTCTATCACTATCTTTTCCTTCTCCTTCCCTTCCTTCCTTCCTTCCTTCCTGGCAATCTTCTAATTTCTCTCACATAAACCTCACTTCCCTCCCTTACACACACACAAACACACATACACTTTTCCCCTCCCTCGCAAAACCATCCTTCCTGTCCTGACACACACAAACCTTCCCTCCCTCACCTTTCTCTCTCCCTCCCTCAGGCAATGTACGAGCCATCCACTGGGGACTGGGTGTTACTGGTGGAGTGGGTGCAGGAACGAGACGACGGTGTGTACGAGTGTCAGATCGGCACTACACCCCCACGCAGCCACTTCGTCACCCTCCACGTCGTAGGTCAGTGCCACTCCCTTCCACTCCACTCCAGTATATCTTAAATCCCTTCCACTTAATTCAGTCTCTCTTAAATCTGTTGGAGTTAAGGCCATTCAGTGTAATTTGACAGGTAAGCTCCTCCCACTCGTTCCCAGTGAGGCATTTCATTGGCCGACTAGAGATGCGTTTAAGTGAAGAACGTTTGCCGGGAAATGAACGTAACTGGTGGTCAGTGGGTGGAAGGGAAGGTTATGTGGGTGTATCTATCAAGCTCTTCTAGGACTTCTCTATCCAGCCTCTCCTCTCCCAGTCCTCCCCTCCTTCCCCTCGTGTAGGTCAGTGTCACCCCCTCTGCTGCTTTCCATTCCTCTCCCCTTCACTGTAGATCACTGTACGTCTGTCCTCCGCCTGTCCTCCGCCTGTCCATGTAGCTTAGTGTTACTTTCTCCCCTCCCGTTATTCCCTTGTTCGCTCTCTCTTTTTTTTTTCTCTCTCTTTTTCCTCTCTCTCTTTTCACGTCAATATTTTCCCTCCCCTCATGTCCCCCCTTTCGCCTCCCCTCCCACTGCTTCTCTTCATACCCTCCCTTCCGTCCTACTCTTCCCCTCCCCCCTTAGTCCTGCCTGGTTGGGGAGGGGGTGAGAAGGGAGTAATGAAGGTGTGGGGAGGAAAAGATGGATGGGAGGTGTGGGGAGGAGTGTGGGTGTTTGTTTTCATGTGTCATTTTGGGTGTTAAATTTTTTTTTTAGTAAAGGAGGTAACACATGTCTATTTACGTGTGTGTGTGTGTGTGTGTGTGTGTGTGTGTGTGTGTGTGTGTGTGTGTGTGTGTGTGTGTGTGTGTGTGTGTGTGTTAAGTGCTTGCTTTAGTGTTTTTTTCATATTATTTGACTTTAGTTTAGAGTTTCGTATGGTTATGCATGTCTCTCTCTCTCTCTCTCTCTCTCTCTCTCTCTCTCTCTCTCTCTCTCTCTCTCTCTCTCTCTCTCTCTCTCTCTCTCTCTCTCTCTTTCTCTTTCTGTGTGTGTGTGTCTGTGTGTGTGTGTGTGTGTGTGTGTGTGTGTGTGTGTGTGTGTGTGTGTGTGTGTGTGTGTGTGTGTGTGTGTGTGTGTGTGTGTGAGTGTGTGTGTGCAAACGCGTGTATTTCCCGTTCTCTCTTACACTCTTTTCCTTTATTTATTTTCAACAGTCCTTGTTCACTTTTACTATATTTTTTTCTCTCTCTTCCCTTTTCTTTATCATTTTCTCTCATTTTGGTTCCGTAGCTTTACTTTCGTTTTTTTTCGTTTTTTATTATTTATTTCACATGTGTTTGTTTTCATCCCACGTATACTTACATCTGTGTTTGCCACGTATTTTTTTTTCACTTCATAAACCCCTCCCCCACGCAACATAGCAGCATTTTCCTTTCTTTTTTTCCCTCTTTCTTTCTTTCTTTCTTTCATTCTCTCTCTCTTTACTTCCATTCGAGCGTCAAACCAAGTCTTGTTTCGAGTAAGTAACAAAACAACATCAATATCACATTTTTTTTTATCTCCCTTTCTTTCTTTCTTTCTGGCTTTCTTTTATTATTTCCAAACAGCTTATTTTTTTCACTTCGCTGTCGTTGCTGTCGGTTTTGTCAGTGGCAGCAATGTCTTTAACAACAACTAAGTAAGTGTTGTTTTGGTGTCTAAAAGTCGAAGGTGTTTGTTTGAGGATGAGAATGAGCTTACAGTTTTGTTTTTGTGTGTGTGTTTCGTGTCATGGTGGAATTATGTATTTTTTTGAGTTGTGAGCTGTGGATTCTCTGTCTTTCTCTCTTTCTCTTTTTTTCTCTCTCTCTCTAATCTATATGTAAACAGTAAATAATACTCTTATTGCCTTCTGATTATAATCTAACGCTCACATTATTTATAAATAGTGCACCAAAAAAATCTCTCTTTTAATAAGGACGCTACACCAATTTCAATTTCTTTGCACTTAGCTGTGACTTAATTAAAAACGATAGCATTATTGCGTATGAAAACTTAATTTAGCAGCGACCCCTTAATTTACATTCACTACACGTCCAATGCTTCTTTTTTATATTCTTTTCACTATAATAAGCTTCTGATTTGCTGGAAATGTATAAACAAGTAATTTTCTTTTTAATTCTAGTGAAGTAACCCCAGTTAATTAAGATGAGCGTATCCCGTTTTCTCCAATGATATGAAAACTGTGCATCGTATATCATCAAAACCGAAGCCACTTTTTTTCGGAGCGAGGAATGTCCCTGATTTATCGGAGTTAATTAGCGAGTCAATATCACTCCTCGATTACCAACACCGTTAAAGACACTGATGAAGAAAAGTGGAAGGAAACGGAAAATATCGAAGGTTCATTAACATATAGATATACCTGTTCATACTCAACTTTTATTTATTTATTTTTTTGCGTAAAATATGACTGAGCGACGAAATGACACTTAAGGACAATACAGGTTTGTTATGGACATGTTTTATCATTATTGTCCTGTATATCTTGACGAGGAAATGCAATGGATATTATTATGGAGGTCCTAATCTGCCTTTATGGTATTGGATCACCTCCATAAGGTATAATTTACACTGTGAATACATAATAAATAAATAATATAATCTCCTGCCCCTTAATAACTGCGTGTCACTCCTCCCACTTGAGTCAAAACAAAATTATATTAAAGTGGAAAAAAATGTGTAAATCAGTAAACACGATTTTCATGTCTGATAGCCGAGTTAGGAAAAAATTAATAAGGTTTTTGTTTTGGTAAATTTTCTCTTCATAAAGCAACTGTAGTGTGTGTGTGTGTGTGTGTGTGTGTGTGTGTGTGTGTGTGTGTGTGTGTGTGTGTGTGTGTGTGTGTGTGTGTGTGTGTGTGTGTGTGGTGTGTTTGTGGTGTGTGTGTGTGTGTGTGGTGTGTGTGTGTGTGTGTGTGTGTGTGTGTGTGTGTGTGTGTGTGTGTGTGTGTGTGTGTGTGTGTGTGTGTGTGTGTGTGTGAATGTGCTAGTGACCTTCCTTCTTTTTTGTCATCCAGAGCCTCGCACAGAGATCCTAGGAGGCGGTGACCTGCACATCAACACAGGTTCCACCATCAACCTAACTTGTCTTGTCCTGTACCACGCCCGCTCTCCAGACGCTCTTATCTGGCTACACGAAGGAAAGGTAAGCTCCCTCTCCCTCCCTCCCTCCCTGCACCATCATCACCCTTATTTACTACAACTTTCCCCGTCTTTCCTTCACCCACTAACTCACAGGCTCCTTAATCACCACTTCCACCTCCACACTCCCCTCCACACTTTCCACATTCACGCATCCCTCAATTTAGTGCACAAGACTCGTTCCTCATTCCTCGCACGCCTCCAGCACAAACTTGAACGTCCACGATTCAGACAGTGACTTGAAGCATCCGTTTTCCTCCTACTCAACTTAGGTTCTCGAGGGGGCACTAAATTTAGGATGGGATGCAATGGCCTAGAGTGGGTCCAACATGCCTTGCTGTCTCTTTTACGCCCCTAGTGCTCTGAAAGGCCCCTGTTGTACCTACCGTCCTGGGTCTCTACTCATTATCTTCCTTATGTTAGACGCCCACAAGGTCATTTTTTACATGCTTACGCCCATCGCCTCCCTCAGACTAGGGTAAATTTTTATCGCTTTTCTTAATAAGGTTCGTCCT
>JAXIVD010009131.1:0-2500 GCA_036785275.1 Cancer borealis | reverse complement strand
ATGAGGCTCTGGAGAGAACTTTTAAAATCTTATTGGTTATTTCCAGCTGGAAGAACAAGGAAGAGAGGAAATTTGGGGAGGGAGAGCAAGCGATTAAAGGCTGGATGAGGGGCGTGAGGGAACTTGAGAGACATTATTGGTCATCCCTGAAGCGGCGCCCGACGGAGAGTTTGAGACGAACACAAAATTACGATGCGATAAAAGAAAAGTTGAATGTTATAGATGTCAAAATTTTAAGCGCGAGGATAAAATTTAATTACCACACAGATAAACTTCCTGATAGAATTCTTAATACCATACCGGGTCCTATTATTGAAAGATACGAAGGAAAGAAAAGTGTACCGTTGCGGTGTGGGAATATACAGGTGAATGTAAGTATAAACTGATACACCTCCTGCAGCACTATCAAAGGGAGAGAAGGGAGATCAGAGGCACCATAACACTTCTTTACTAAGCTCAATACGGCTTTGGATTATTTCCTTTATTATTTTACTCCTCTCTGTTTATTAAATATATTAATCTCCACATCAAAGATTAAAAAAAGGTAGAAGCTGAAAGGAGAAGTTAAAATCAAGCTTAAATAAAAGGTTCTGCAAGAAGTATGATTAAGAGAGATTGCAAATAAATAGTGGGAAGAAAATATTTAAATTTCTGGGGTTAGAGAGGATGAAATAGTGCTGGGAAGGTCAATAGGGAAGAAACCTGATGTGGAGAAAGAATCATGACGGTGGAATAAAGAGATGAAAGAGGAAGGGAAGGCAAAGAAGGAATAAGTGGGAAAAAACTGGAGCAAGAGTAGATAAAGAGAAGATTATCAGAGAGAGAAGAAGGTGGTCACGTCAAGATATGAGAAGGAAATGAGGAGGAAAGAAGTGTCAGAAAAAAATATGCCAAGTTAGTCAAAAATAAGTACGAAAAATCTTATACTCAAGTAAGAAGTAATGAAGAAACAACATAAAATTTACTGGAGATGGTCGGTTTACATCAGGAATCTTCTCTAATCAAGCCCATAAATTTTTGTCTTAATTATGAAACTTTTGCCTCGAGGAATGAAGGATTATGCTTTGTGGTGCGTGCTATTTGCGGATGAAACTGTGCTGTGTAGTCAAGAAATGATGGAAAGAAAACTGGAAGAGAGGAAGTGAGCGTTAAAAGAGAGACTTGAGGATTAATAGAAAGGAAACACAACATTTAATCTTCAACGTGTAAGTACGAAACATGGACGTCTACCTACAGAGGATAAGCTGAAAATAATGGAAAAGTTTTAATACCTGGGATGAACTGTAGCTAATGATGGAAAACTAGTCAGAGGGGTAAATCAGAAAGTACAATTAATGAAAAAAAGTAAGAAAGGTGTATTTGGGATGCTATGTGACCAGAGAATTTGTATGAGAATCAAGGCAAGATGTATTAGACATTAGTAATACCAGTAATAATGATGTATGAGACAGAGACTTGGCTCGTGAAAAGAATATATATAAGGAAAATATATACTGAAGTAATGAAAATTTTACAATAGATGTGTGGAGTGAATAAGTTGTATAATATCAGGAATGAGATAACTAGAGAAAAAAAGAATATAAGAATAATCATAGTAAATACAAAAGAAAATGCTGAGATGACAAAGGAAAAGAATGATGTAAATATGGAGGAACAAGGATGCAGGAAAAGAGGCAGCTCGAAAAAGAGATGAAGAAGTTATAAGAAGCAGATAATATATTCGACATAAATAACTGGATGAGGATAGTTAAGTTTAACGACCACATATCAAAGTAGGAAAAGCTTAAGACAATGAAGGAGAAGCAGCAGTCTGTGCAGCATCGTTTGAAAAGCAACATAGACGCGGAAAAAAAGGATGTAATATAAAGGGAGGGGTTGTTTATGCCAAAAAAAAAAAAAAAAAAAAAAAAATCTAAACATATTCACAGTATAAAATGAATAAGGAAAAAGGAAAATCAACAGACCTCGTTCCATTGTTTCCAGGATTTACATTTCCCCACAACCTTGATGCAGTGTGCCAGGTCAGTGCTGTTCCAGGTTAGTGCTGCCGCCCCTTTTCTAAACATTTCTCCCTCGTCTAAGCACTCCGCAGATTGCCAGTTACAACCTAACACGATTTACGACGTTGTGAAGCCAAGCATGACTTCACACAATTTTAAAAAAGGGACGTAAATAAAAAGAAAATACAAGAGACAAACTTCACTGGATTTTAAAAAAAACACGAAAAAAAAAAAAAAAAAATACTAAGAGGTTGATATTGTCTATTTATTTTACAAGAAACAAAACTGGAAAAAGGAGAAAGAGGAAAAATAAATATGATAAAATACAGGCCTACTATTTCTTTTCTTTTTTACGAAGAGGTCAAAAGATAAACTAAACTGTACATAAAAACAGAAACATTACAACCACCACTATGAACAGACTCAGTGAGGAGGAACAACTTCAAAATTTTGTTGCGAGGGTAATACCTGGAAATATACGTGGAAGGGAGGGAAGGAGG
>JAXIVD010009130.1:10000-12500 GCA_036785275.1 Cancer borealis | reverse complement strand
GACACGTACGATGAAAGCAGAGCAGTAGATATCATATATCTGGATTTTCAAAAGGCCTTTGATAAAGTTCCCCATCAACGATTGCTTAACAAACTAAAGACTCACGGTATCTCTGGTAGCATCTACAATTGGCTTCAGGACTGGCTCTCTGAACGTAAACAGAGAGTAGTCTTAAACGGTGTCTCCTCTCAATGGTTAAACATAAAAAGTGGCGTACCACAGGGTTCAGTACTTGGCCCTATTTTGTTTCTGATATATGTTAATGACATAGATGATGGGATCTCATGCAAAATATCAAAATTCGCTGACGATACGAAAATTGCCAGTAAAGTAACTTCGACAAGTGACAGAGAAGTCTTACAATCAGACCTTGATCGACTAACGTCTTGGGCCAATAAATGGCAAATGAAATTTAACGTCGATAAATGTAAGGTACTACATATCGGAAGAAATAATGATCACGTTCAGTACCAAATGAATGGAAAACTACTTTCTGCAGTGAACAAGGAAAAAGATCTAGGAATCACAATATCAAGCGATTTAAAACCCAGTCAGCATTGCTCAGAGGTAGTTAAAACCGCTAACAGATTGGTCGGCTTTATTGGGCGTACTTTCGAAAATAAATCAGAAAAAGTCATATTAAAACTGCATAATTCACTAGTACGACCTCATCTTGAATATTGCGTACAGTTCTGGTCCCCATATTACAGAAAGGACATTGACAAACTGGAAAGAGTCCAGCGTAGAATAACGAAAATGATTCCAAGGCTGAAAAATAAACCTTATGAAGAAAGACTTAAAGAATTAAACTTATTCAGCCTCGAAAAACGAAGGATGAGAGGAGATTTAATTGAAATGTTCAAGATAATTAAAGGATTTGATAATATCAATGCAGAAGATTACATTACTTTTGATCGATCAAATATAACAAGAAGACGTCATACTTTTAAGATTACTGGTAAAAGATTCACATCAAACGAAGCCAAACATTTCTTTTTCAATCGGATCGTTAACGTTTGGAACTCCCTGCCCGCCAATGTCGTCGACAGTAAAACAATTAATACATTCAAAAATAGACTGGACAAATACTTAGAAGCCAATCCGCAACTAAAACATTATTCGTCAACATAGTAAACTTTGAGCAAGTTCCTTCTAATGTACAGTAATTACAAAATCTCGATTCGGAAGGACGTCGCTAGGGGCCTGACATCGCTTGCCAGGTAGTAGTGTTAGTGACAGTAGTAATAGGCTAGACTAATCTAATTCCACGCATTTATTTATTTATTTTTACTTATATTGCATGGTTGGCCTTCCTCTCCTGCCAGTCGTGGCTGGTGGGAGAATCCCTCACCCTTACTATCCTGTATCCTTCATCCCAGATTAGATAGTGTAGTCTAGTTTATCACAAACAGCCTCGTAAGGGCCAGTAGGCCTGTTGCTGTTTGTTCTTCCTATGTGTTCCTATGTGTTCCTTCTCTTCCTCTTCTTCTTCTTCCTCAGGAAATCGCTTTGTGGAGCGACTTATACAATTATCATTAAAAGATTTTCTTTTTATGAGAGATAACAATTCAAGTATTTCAACTATATATGTTTCTTGCATGAAAGAGAGAGAGAGAGAGAGAGAGAGAGAGAGAGAGAGAGAGAGAGAGAGAGAGAGAGAGAGAGAGAGAGAGGAGAGAGAGAGAGAGAGAGAGAGAGAGAGAGAGAGAGAGAGAGAGAGAGAGAGAGAGAGAGAGAGAGAGAGAGAGAGGTGAGAGGGGGGGGGGGGGGGGGAGAGAGAACAAAAAAAATTGACGCAGTTGTGAGAGCGGAATCAGCTTAAGGAAAACCTGTTACAGAATTAAGAACGAAAGGAGATTACACAAGGCAGTGCCCGTAAGCCTCATGTTATCTGTCACCTGTCATCGTCATCCTTAGAGTGAATGTATCCAACATTCTATTAAAGTTTTCCATCAATACTCGCACTTAATATACGTACTAATACATACTCGCGTTATAGAAAATAATAATCCCAGCTAATTTTCTTCCATTCATCCATCAGCCTATGTATAATTGTAAACTAATTATTTTATATAATTTTCATGAATTTACATTGATCTACTTTATCTAAAGCCATCGGTATAATATCAACTTATTTACCTTTGAAATCTTTCCTGTACCTTTTCTCAAACTAATTTAATCACTTCAAAACATCAATTAGATCACCCAGCATCTTTCACCTCTCTAGGGAAAGTATGTTAAGGTGTTTGAACCTATCTATAAAGTGTTTGAATCTATCTATAAAGTCATTGAATCATATACAAATGTTTGAATTTAACTAATTAGTTACTGAGCTAAGTCTGTCCTCTCCTTCCGTAACTAAAGAATCTATGTCCATTTTTCATACAAGAATATCAAAATACAGTCTGTGTGTGTGGTGGAAAATACAATCTCAGGATAATTTCAACCCTTCAGTATTCCTCACTTCTATTTGGAAAAGTTTCCCATCGTGCCGCACATA
>JAXIVD010009130.1:0-5000 GCA_036785275.1 Cancer borealis | reverse complement strand
GGGGTGGTGTTGAGGCCTGGGGACGCGATTGTGGGTTCCGAACGATGTCTTACTTGAGGGGAAAGGAAGGGAAGGGGAGGGAGGTGAAGATTGAGGGAGGATGAGGATGGAGGCAAGACTGCACCCTCCACCCATCCACTCCCATCCTCCACCCATCCCTCCACCCTGAGGTACAAACTTTAGTGCTTCACAATAAACATTTGAAAGCAGTTCGCGGCCTGAATAGCCGAGGTCCCCGGTGCCTGAGCCAGTCAAGTCACGCGAGGTACTCAGGAGGTGGAAGGAAGAAAAAAATAAAATGCTGTGGACGATATGCAGGCCAATGTGACCCCCCCCCTATCCCCATTACCCCCCTCACCCACTTCAGGCACACGACCCCTTCCCCCCCGCCCAGGGTTGGCTGACCTTCGCCCGGGAGATACACATTCCAAACTGACTTACTTTTTTTCTTCTTCTTGACGGTCATAAATAAGAAGATATAGTATTATCCTTCCCAGAATTGAATGAAGAATCAGCAAATACGGCGTCAATTTCAACTAATCCACGTGCAGCGGGTAATTCAGGAGCGCGACACACACACACACACACACACACACACACACACACACACACACACACACACACACACACACACACACAGTCACACACACACACACACACACACACACACACACACACACACACACACACACACCTTCCTGCCACGGACGACGCCATCTCCGCGACACGCACCCGCCGTAAATAAAACAGATGACGAACAATTTGCGCAGCGGAGAGTTACACCGCCTAACGGGGAGCGTTGGTGAGGCCTGAGTCACGACACCAACACCAACGGCGCCACAGTGACACCACCAACACCACTACCACCACCACCACCACTACCACCACCACCACCAACACCACCACCACCACCACCACCACCACCACCACCAACACCATTACAGTAACTAACAACATTAAATCCACTCCATTATAGAATTACATTAACTCTACAGCAGCCCCACCTCCTTCGCACACACACACACACACCCACCCACACCCACACACACACACACACACACACACACACACACACACACACACACAATACCATCACCATGCACAGCACCATCATCACCACCAATGCGATCCAGTGCCACATAGCAGAAGTATAGCCTCATCCATCGTCATAATGCTATATACCAGCTGTTAATGTACTGCCGTCACCACCACCACCTCCTCCTCCTCCTCCTCCTCCTCCTCCTCCTCCTCCTCCTCCTCCTCCTCCTCCTCCTCCCATGAGCCAGCGCGTCATAACATATTCAAAAGTAAAATAAAAAGAGAAAATAGAGGTGATATTTTCCTTCCCCAACACAAAATATGATAATGGAATATTCGTGTTGCTTGCCTTACGATAGCTATTCCAGTTGTATGTCCACTCCTCCTCCTCCTCCTCCTCCTCTTCCCCCTCCTCCTCCTCCATCATAAACAAAATAATGATAATAATTCCGAAATGCTGGTGAGTTGTATTCGAAATCTTGGTGAGTCGTGACACTAATGAAAATAAAAAGTGAGAAGAGAGAGAGAGAAAAAACCCCAAGCTAACATGGATTATTGACAGACTTTCGTAGAAGAAGCGTGTATGTGTGTGTGTATGTGTGTGTGTGTGTGTGTGTGTGTGTGTGTGTGTGTGTGTGTGTGTGTGTGTGTGTGTGTGTGTGTGTGTGTGTATGTGTGTGTGTATGTGTGTGTGTGTGTGTGTGTGTGTGTGTGTGTCCAAGCAGATACTACTATGACTGCTAAACAACAATAACAACAATACTACTACTACTACTACTACTACTACTACTACTACTACTACTACTACTACTACTTCTTGTAACCTGCATGTGCTTCTTAGGCTTCTACCTAGGCTGAAGTACAGAATGTGATCATAAAAGAAGATTACGTGTTTTTTTTTTTAGCCTCGTACTTAATGTACAAGTTATCGAACACATCACGTAAGTAACAGCCTAAATATGATAACAATGCAATAAAAAAGGTGAATATAAGCCACTCAGCAGTAGAGTAAATAAAAAAAATATATATACGCTTGATGTTACCTTTACTGCCTCTGCTACTTTTACTATTACTGTTTTTACTATTACTTTTACTACTATTACTACTACTACTACTACTACTTCTATAACTATTTATATAGCTACTATTAATACTTCTATTACTACTACTACCTAGTGCTTCATTCTAACAAACACACGCAGATTTTTCTATCACCTTCCCTCTCTTACATCCTTTCGTTTTTTCTTTCTTATTCCATCTCTCTCTCTCTCTCTCTCTCTCTCTCTCTCTCTCTCTCTCTCTCTCTCTCTCTCTCTCTCTCTCTCTCTCTCTCTCTCTTCCCGCCATCCATCACTTCTGCCACAGGAAAAACGCGAATCAGAAAAATTTGACTCTTTGTTGCGCGACATAGACGTGTAAACGGACACACACACACACACACACACACACACACACACACACACACACACACACACACACACACACACACACATACACACACACACACACACACACACACACACACACACACACACACACACACACACACACGAGTAAGTCTTGCGGAAATAGTGTCCTTCCATCCCATCCCATCCCATCCCATCCCATCCCATTCCTTCCCTTCCCTTCCCCTCTCCCCCTGCATGGCCTCGAGCAGTAAAAGGAAGGAAGATGGAAAAGTATCCAAGAATTTCTTATGTAACTGCTACACCCCATAGAGCATCGTGAGGGAGATGGATGAAAGAAGGAGGAGGAGGAGGAGGAGGAGGAGGAGGAGGAGGAGGAGGAGGAGGAGGAAGAGGAGGAGGAGGAGGGGGAGGAGGAAGAGTAGGAGGAGTAGGATGGAAGAGGAGGAGTTGATGTCCCGCAGGGTGAAATATGAGGCGGGAGGGGCTCCTAGCGGCGTCTTGGGGCACAAACGATTCCTCAAGATGCAAGATAAACATACTCCTTTTTCCGTTTCCTTCTTCTCTTCTTTCTATTCCTTTTCCTCCTCCTCCTCCTCCTCTTGGTGCTGCCTCTCATAAGGTCCCGTCACAGTCCACTTCAGGTCTATATCCCCGTCTCGTCTCACCACCTCCAGATGCTGCCTTTCATCCCTCTCCTTCACCCTCGCCTTCTGCCACCACCACGCCAGGACGAGCAGGGGTGACGGTGTGCGACGATTCCAGGAAGCACACACATACACACACACACACACACACACACACACACACACACACACACACACACACACACACACACACACACACACACACACACACACACACACACACATGGCGTGAGGTCCAACGATCGCATGCATTATATTAAAAATTCTGGAACTCGTGTCGTGGTGAGTGTGTCGCCAGAATGGGGTATGACATTGTGTATGTACGTGTTTATGTGTGTGTGTGTGGTGTGTGTGTGTGTGTGTGTGTGTGTGTGTGTGTGTGTGTGTGTGTGTGTGTGTGTGTGTGTGTGTACATACTCCTTGCCCTGGTCCCATGTGCGTGTGGTAGGACAGAGAGAGGCACTGTCGCGTAGCATACATGTGCGTGTCACTCCCACTACATCACGCTGTACGGAATTAGCACAATCTATAAATTCAATGTCGTGTCTGGGCCAAGCTGATGGACGGACGGACGGACGCCTTGCTTAGCCACTCTACTGCATCCTCGAAACAAACCACGAGGCACACAATCAAATAATCAAACACAATCACACCTTCGATAAATCAAACACGTCAAGCAATACTAATGTAATAATGTATGAATCGCCAGCTTCAGCGGAGGAAGGAATGCGAGGCGAGGCAAGGTGAGGCGAGGCGAGGGGAGGCGAGGGAGGGGAGGCAAGGCGAGGCAAGGTGAGGCGGTAAATAATAGAAATAAAAACATTTTCCTTCAAGAGTTACAATCAGTTATCCGGCGTCGCTTGCAAGATGAACGAGACTGTCAATGGCTGATGCAGACGTTCCTGGCGCCGCCCCGCCCCTCCCCGTCCATCACCATTGTCCCCGTCCCGTCCCCAGCCCGTCCCAGCCCGTCCCCGCCCCATCTCCACCCCTGACCCCCTTCTAGCGTCCACCTGCCGCCCCCCACAGTCGCACCTGTAGCCTATCTCCCAGCCTCTCCCTCCTGCATTCCTCGCCCATGTTGGTATCGCCTCCTACAGTCTCAGTCCTCCTCCTCCAGTCTCCAGTCTCTTCTTCCTCCTTTTATTCCGTCGCTCGCTATTTTTTTTATCTTCCTCATGTGTTCTGTTCCACTTGATTTCTCACTATGATCCTTCGCTTTCCCCCCCCCCCCCCCCATCTCTCTCTCTCTCTCTCTCTCTCTCTCTTCTCTCTCTCTCTCTCTCTCTCTCTCTCCTCTCTCTCTCTCTCTCTCTCTCTCTCTCTCTCTCTCTCTCTCTCTCTCTACGTCCTATTACCTCCTTGACTACTCCTCCGCTGCCTTAGTTCTTCCTCCCAGTGAACCCTTCTCTCCTCAGCAGGGGTAGAGAGGCAGTGAGGTGAGGGGCAGTGCAGGGTGGAGGACAGTGCGAGTCTGTGCGGGGCGGGGCTGGTGTTCGTGAGGAGGGGAGTGGTTGGGTGGGTGGGTAGGGGAAAGGGTGAGGTGTCTGGTGATGACGTGACCCGCGTGAGATCGTCAGTCAGCGAGGTGACGGACAGCCTGGTAGTGGTGATTTGCCTATTACGAGCAGGTGTGGCGGAGTGGCAGGTGGGTCCAGTCACGCTATCTACTCGGGGCAAAATTGTGTGTTTTTGCTCAGTTTCCCACACGATAATTTGTCTGACTTGATTTTCTTTTTTCTAATCTTTCTATTTTTTTCTTCTCCCTCTCTCTCTCTCTCCCTGTCTGTCTGTCTGTCTGTCTGTCTGTCTATCTTGCGTATTGTTATTATTATTATTATTATTATTATTATATTATTATTATTATTATTATTATTAGTAGTAGTAGTAGTAGTAGTAGTTATGGTAG
>JAXIVD010009129.1:15000-16039 GCA_036785275.1 Cancer borealis | reverse complement strand
GTGAAATTCCTTGAAGACAACGATATAATTAAACCCTCACAACATGGTTTCCGTAATAAACGTTCATGTCTAACTAACTTATTAGACTTCTTTTACAATGTTTTTGACACGTACGATGAAAGCAGAGCAGTAGATATCATATATCTGGATTTTCAAAAGGCCTTTGATAAAGTTCCCCATCAACGATTGCTTAACAAACTAAAGACTCACGGTATCTCTGGTAGCATCTACAATTGGCTTCAGGACTGGCTCTCTGAACGTAAACAGAGAGTAGTCTTAAACGGTGTCTCCTCTCAATGGTTAAACGTAAAAAGTGGCGTACCACAGGGTTCAGTACTTGGCCCTATTTTGTTTCTGATATATGTTAATGACATAGATGATGGGATCTCATGCAAAATATCAAAATTCGCTGACGATACGAAAATTGCCAGTAAAGTAACTTCGACAAGTGACAGAGAAGTCTTACAATCAGACCTTGATCGACTAACGTCTTGGGCCAATAAATGGCAAATGAAATTTAACGTCGATAAATGTAAGGTACTACATATCGGAAGAAATAATGATCACGTTCAGTACCAAATGAATGGAAAACTACTTTCTGCAGTGAACAAGGAAAAAGATCTAGGAATCACAATATCAAGCGATTTAAAACCCAGTCAGCATTGCTCAGAGGTAGTTAAAACCGCTAACAGATTGGTCGGCTTTATTGGGCGTACTTTCGAAAATAAATCAGAAAAAGTCATATTAAAACTGCATAATTCACTAGTACGACCTCATCTTGAATATTGCGTACAGTTCTGGTCCCCATATTACAGAAAGGACATTGACAAACTGGAAAGCGTCCAGCGTAGAATAACGAAAATGATTCCAAGGCTGAAAAATAAACCTTATGAAGAAAGACTTAAAGAATTAAACTTATTCAGCCTCGAAAAACGAAGGATGAGAGGAGATTTAATTGAAATGTTCAAGATAATTAAAGGATTTGATAATATCAATGCAGAAGATTACATTACTTTTGATCGATCAAATATAACAAGAA
>JAXIVD010009129.1:0-7500 GCA_036785275.1 Cancer borealis | reverse complement strand
ACGAGCATGAAACATATCGCGGGTGAAACTGCTCCAATCCTCCATGTTAGAACTCAGTCAAAGCGAAGACGTGAAGTATTCCCTGCAAAATACTCAATATGAAGGTAATAGATGGTGAAGTAGAGCGTGTCACATCAGCAAGGTGTTACTCAGAGACGAGCCGGCAAAGATATGGTTTTATTTATGTTGTTGATATGGAATATTATCTTGGAAGCTACACCTTTTCCCATGCACCTTCACAATCACAATGCATATATCATGTATCCTGTACCTACACAGTCCTATATTCTTAGCTACCACAGCATAGGGTACGAAAACAATTGATAAAAAAAATGATTGAAACAAAAAAAGGAAAATCGGTAATTCTGGAGAATAAGTCCGTCACCCCGATTCCCCAACAATCCCCCCTATCCCTTCCAACAAGCTTGGGGGAGCCTGGGGAATCGGGAGTTTTGGGGGGGATGAAAATTAAGCGAAATATGGGCGTTCAAAATTGAAAAAATTTCGAAAAAAAAATAAATCGAAATTTCCTAACCTAACAATCTAGCAGGGGTGGGCGCACCCCCTACTGCTAACCTAACCTAACCTAACCATAACCTAACCTAACCTAACCTGAACCGAACCGAACCGAACCGAACCGAACCGAACCGAACCGAACCGAACCGAACCTAATCTAACCAGGGATGCCACCGCTAGGATATTAACCTAACCTAATCTAGCAGAAGGAGCTGCGCCCCCCCCTGGAATCCCCATAGGACACTAACCTAACATAACAAAGGAACTCCAAAAGTATACCGTTATGACTTACCGGTGTGGTGTTGTTATTGTTCAGGCGATGGAGGTGGGTAGAGTTTCGCTGCTTCGTTGAGAAACACGTGAAATCTCTTCTTCATATCTGCTTAGCTCATTTTAAACATTGCGGTTGCTAAATAATCCACAAAGTGTCTTTTCCTCCTCCCAAACACTGGCATTTTCCTTTTTAACTCCCTCCACTGGCGTTCGATTATGTTTGTAATTCAGTCCTTGAAATATGTTCCACAAAAATCGCCATAGGACAAATAACATCCTTCACAAGGTGTAATCCGCTGGTAGCCATATCAACAAGTGACAATTAACCTGTATCGGTACACCTGACGTGTCCCTAAAACAAAACAAAAGCGTAACTGAGCCTAGTGTGGAAGGCTGTGATTGGTAGCGGCACGAATAGCACTGACGGGCGGCACCACGATTGGTAAATTGAATTCTATAGATATCATGAAATTCTTATATGCCATTACCCACAAATCACAGTCATAAACAAAAGAAAATCAGTTCAGTGTTTACTTTACAGAGGGAGGGAGCTCGCTGGACTTAGAAACTGTTGAGTGTCGCCACACTTTCGAGTGCTATATACGGCCACACTAGAAGTGAGCACCTCATTTTTTTTTAACGTTTATGGAACCACTACCGAGTCTTCTAACTGATATGTGAGTTTCGTGTTTGTACGTGACACGGAGCTCTCCAGTTTAATCGGAAAATCGATTGTGAATATTATGTACTTTCGAGAAGCATATATAGAGTACTTAAGTGTCTGTGAAGGTTTAAATGATCGCGCACAATACAATGTTAGGTTATGTTATGTTAGGGGGTCTAGGTTAGGTTTGGTTACGTTGGGATAGTGTCCTGGGGGTGTCCAGGGGGGACGCAGCCCCCCCCGGCTAGGTTAGGATAGGTTAGGTCAGGTTATGCTAGATTAGGTTAGGTTAGGTTAAGTTAAGTTAAGTTTTTATGATGTGATTTTGTTGATTTCCGGCGCATATTTTCCCCAAAGATGGCCGCTTTTGTCCTTAGACTTTTCCCCCCCGGATCACCGTATCTCGTCTATTATGGCCTCCCCTACCGAAAAACCCCGCTTTCCAGACATGTCCCCAAGCTTGTTGAGGAGAGGGGGGGCTGCGCCCCCCATGGACCCTCCCCCCCCATGGACCCTCCCCAGGACACTATTCCAACGTAACCAAATCTAACCTAGACCCGTAACATAACATAACCTAACATTGTATTGTGAGCTTAATATCAACGAGCGATCATTAAAACCTTCACAGACACTTAAGTACTCTATCTATGCTTCTCGAAAGTACATACTATTCACAATCGATTTGGAATTGTATTTCTTAAGAATTACCCCAAAAAATAAGGTAAATCTTACTAATAGCATCTCCTCACGGATCACCAAAATATTGACATAGGTACTTGGTACTTGGTTTTCTTTAGAGGTCTATGCCGCACAGCCATGGTGGACCACCGCTGCACCACTGGTGCTCGACCACAGCAGTTCCTCCCAGTAAACAACTTAAGCATCACAAGCCCGGGCTGGGACTCGATCTGCCGACCAAGCGAATGCAAGGCCAGCGCGCTACCACTGTACTAGCCAGGAGGCTGATGGTGATGAGCTATGTAATGTACAACACGTTTGTGGTGGTTTTATTTGGGGGACGGCCTTAGTTTGGCCACAAGCTCTTTAAAAATCTGGTAGGTGCCTCAAATTCCAAGTCCACACAGATGTTAAGTTATGGTTAGGTTAAGGTTGTTAGGTTAGGTTACGTTTATGTTATGGTTAGGTTAGGTTCGATTCAGTTAGGTTCGGTTATATAAGATTTTTACATTTTATTACCCAAATCTAGAAAAAATCTAAGGCTGAGAACCTTAACTCTTGGGTAATAATATGTAAAAATCTTATATAACCGAACCTAACCTAACTTAACTTAACCATAACATAAACGCAACCTAACCAAACCAAATCATAACTTAACATCTGTGTGGAATTAGAATTTGAGGCACCTACCAGATTTTTAAAGAGCCTCTGTGGTCAAACTAAGGCCGTCCCCCAAATAAAACCACCACAAACGTGTTGTACATTACATACCTTATCACCTATGTCAATATTTTGGTGATCCGTGAGGAGATGCTATTAGTAAGATTCACCACGGTATTTCTGCATAACTACTGACTGCTCGGACGATATCGATATAAATATGAAGTGGTACATACTATGCATAGTGAACTCAACACATCTGTGAAGGTTTCAGGCAGTGCTCGTCATTATTTACCTTACAAAGTGTCTTTGAAGTTATGTTATGTTATGTTATGGTTAGATTAAGGTTAAATTAGATTATGTTGGGTTTAGTTAGGTACGGTTTGGTTCGGTTAGCTACAGTTGTATAAGCTTCTTATATTTTATTACCGAAAAGATAAGTATTTCACTCTAGATTTTTCCCCCCGAATTGCCATATATGGCCTATATTTGCTTACAATGACAAACACTGCCTGAAACCTTCACAGATGTGTTGAGTACACTATTCATAGTATATAGGACTTCATATTTATATCGATATCGTCCAAGCAATAGTTATGCAGATTTACCTAAATGAATATCCAATGGTCCTATGCCTCCCTCTCCCTTGAAACTCCCTTGTAATTTTCTAGTTTCAGCCCACAACCTTTTTTTCTTTTATTGACTTTAAAGCAGGAATTTTCCCTTTTTTATATGATATACACAAACCTGACACTAGCACTCACACACACTCACACTCACACACACTCACACTCACACTCACACTCACACTCACACAGACATTCTAACTCACACTAACTCACACTCACAGTCACACTCATACTCACACTCACACTCACACAGACACTCTAACTCACACTCACACACTAACTCACACTCACACTCACATTCACATTCTCACCTCTCAACAGGCGACCTGGAGAAGCCAGAGCCAGCCGTCAGCGGTGAGAGTGTGGAGCGTAAGGTTGGGGAAGTGTGGCGAACGCTTGGGTTTTACAAGGATGTGGTGGAGAAGAGCACCATGAACATGCTGCCCGGCATAGCCACCCAGGTGCTGGAAGTGGTGTTGAACCTCATCAATGCTCTCAAACCAAAGTTCACAAACCAAAACAGGTAAGTTGTCATGTCATTTTTTTCTTATTTTCTCTTTCCTATATTATTTTTTTCAAAGATGTAATTGGTAATTGTCAAATTTTGTTTTCTTGAATCTACTAAGTTTTTTTTATTCTTAAATTGATCAAGTTTTTTTTTTTCTTTCATTTTCTTTTCCTTGAATATAGTTGTTCACGATACCTAAATTTCTGTGCCTACATGTACATCTTTGGTCATCCTTTCCCACCTTCATGCAGTCTTAGATAACAATGTTTTACTGTGGACGAAACTGAAAGAGATCTTGCTCCCCACTCCAGTTCAGCGGTGTCATCAGTGATCGCCAGTGTGCACCACAGCCTGGCGGAGCTGGTGAGGTGGAGTGACAAGCGACTACTCTATGAGGATGACACCCACAACACCCAGACAGTGCAGGAGGTGGTCCAGGTGGTGAGGGAAGCCGTCCAGGTGAGTCGGGTGTCAGCCTGTAGTGTTATAGTTGTCTGTATGTGTTACATGGCAGCACACAAACACTTTCAGTCCCACACACACCCTACAATTTAGTGTGATTCCTTTCTGGCACATATTTCCTGGGAGATGTACCTCTTATTTAGGTTTAGGTTATCAAACATTATAAATTGTGCAGACTGCCTGCAATCCTAGTTCCTAATGAATGGTTTCATGAGGAAGGTAATGGTCAGTTGAAAAGTTAATCATGTGTGAAGTGCATGATCGTTTAGGTTATTTGATCCTGTACCATTGTGTTATCATATGTAAGGAACAGCTCAGTGTGTTGACCTTGTGTGTCTTCACTGCGAAAGGCTGAGATTATGTTGATATGATACAAATTTAGTATTGTAGTTTGTCTGGCAGCATCCTTGTTACTGAACTACGTACAAAGGCAGAAACTGTTTGACCTTGTGTCCTTTCACATTATTACACCAAAGAATTAGTATCAACACAAGTCAAGTTTAAATGGAGATGTTACATCACTGTAATGTTTGCCTTAATGCACAAATTTTATTCTACTATCTAAAGTTTCTGACTTCTCGTTCCCTCTGGAAATGTTCCCCAAGAGGATGGCTACGGCAGAAGAGCCTTCACCTCTTCCTATCCATACACTCCCTCCTTGCTTACTCAGTCACTCCTCTATGAGCACCTTTTTCATGTATGTACTCCTTCACCCTATCTTTCCATCTTTTCCATCTTACAGTTGTTCTTCCTCTCCTTCTGGGACCCTCAGTTATGCTCACATACACTTTTTTCACAAACTCTTCGCTCTTCTTTTTCTCAAGGTGACCAAACCATCTCAAAGTATTTTTTTTCACTCATTCCATATCATTACACTTCACTCCCTTTGCACAAGGTCTCATGCCACACCTTTCATACACACTTTCATTGCTCTCACCTCCTCATTTCGTCAGGCCACATGTTCCTCTCAGATAACTCACCACACTACACACTCTTGACTGCTGTGCCCTATTCCATGTCCAAGTCTCTGATCCATACTTCAATATTGATAGAAGAATGCTGTTCCTTGAAGCTCTTTTTACCTCCATGGATACATTCCTTATATGAACTTTAGATTGTAATGTTTTATTGTTCATTTCAGGCATTGATTGACCTTGCAGCTGATAAGGGAACTCTGTACATATCAGACTCCAGCATCTCTCCGTCCACCCTTGATAACAACAACTCAATAGACAAGTCTCCAGCCGGCTACAGGTACTCTTACCTTGCATTAGTTTTGAATAATGTGTGTTTTATTCCATCTTATGTTTTACTTTGTTCTTGTTCACCAAACTCAACTTTGTGGGTATCATCAATATTCTTTTCTTACTTCTTATTTTTAATGTGCTTGTAGTGGTAAAAACATTTGTTTCTTTCAGCAATAGGAATTCAGAAATTTCAAACCACAGAAACTCTCTTCCCGAGATCAAGCAGGACTCCCCCATCGAGCATAATGGAAGGTACCTGCTGCCCGGTGACAACTTGGCAAAGCTGAGTCATTCACGAAGCTCTGACTCCATACTGACAGGGGTGGACGTGGAGGTGCCACCCCCGAAGCCTCCGCTGCCTATTGGGTAAGACTGTGTGTCTCAGATGGATGCACAGAAAAGTACATTAGATTTGGCAAACCTGATGAAACACAACTGATCTATCTAGGAGTGGGAAGGTGAACACCAGCTGTGCCATCAAGGTGTAAGATGGGACTTTTGGAGAACATTTTGTGGGAAGTATCTCACATGGCAAAATGAATACATAATTTCATAGAGACACTCTTGTAGATGCAATGTAT
Organism: Cancer borealis; assembly: GCA_036785275.1. Taxonomy (NCBI): domain Eukaryota; kingdom Metazoa; phylum Arthropoda; class Malacostraca; order Decapoda; family Cancridae; genus Cancer; species Cancer borealis. The sequence continues at coordinate 1,282 of JAXIVD010009129.1, read as the reverse complement.
TTTATGGATTAATTAATAGGATTCCTCTTGTAAGTAGGTAATGTGAAGCTAAAACACGATATTACCTAAAGTGTTGTTATGATACTTGAAATTGTGATAACTGTGAAGTAATAAAGCAGTGGATGGAAGGCTCAGCAGCTTCACCGTTTTCTTGAGCTGTAATCTTTGACAGTTTGTCACTTGTAGACTCAACAAAAGAAACTGATTTAATCTGAATTTTCTCCTGATTGTTCGTTCCCCAGTCCTGATGTAGCTCCTCCACTGCCCCCCAAGAGAAAGAACCTCAAGGGAAGCTCCCAGGACACCTATGTTGGTCTGTATTCCATCACCTCCCCTGTCAGCCACAGCTCCAGAGAAAACTCCTCGGACTGGCTCAACCACAGTCAGGGACCAAACTCACTGTCAGCAACGTTAGGAAGAAGTTCCCTGACCAATTCTTCAGACCAGGTGTCCCCAGCATCAAGCTTGGACTCCATGAACCACCAACATGATGAACCACCAGCCTCCAGGACCAGCCTCGACTCCTCCAGCTCCTTGCCTGACCGTTCAGAACTTGAATCAGACATGAACTGCATAAAGCACATTAACAAAAGCATAGACACCCTGACAATTAATACAGGAGAGTCCAACTCCTTGCACAACTTCTACACCAGCAGGTGGGTTGAGATGGTATTGTGTTGGGCACCAGCATCGTTGAATCATCACCATCATCATCACTAACTATTTGTCACACATGAGCTACCTAAAGGGTGTACACTCAGAATATCAAATTTCACTCAAAAACAATGGTTCCTAAACTTTTCTATGCCTCACATCCCTAGGAAATGTTTTAATGATTTTAAGATGAATGAATTTCTAAGTAATTTTCTTTAATTGAACAATATACAGTAGTACTGCAGGTGAACAAACTGAACTAAGAAAATCAACTTTTGAATCAGTGCATGAAATGCAAATGTAAATTAAACAATTACAAAAAATCTTAAACCGTTAAATCAATCCTAATTGTAAACATAATTCAATTACTTCATTGTTCCTGTTTCACATTCATTACTTTAACAAAACGTTGAATAAACTATACTCAAATTTACATATGATGAATAATAAAGTTCTTAGGGTGATTAATAGAATAAAGTTATCTTTAAGAGTTAGTTAACGATTTTATTCTGAAAAGCAATTCTGCTGAAGTACGTCTTTACTTTCCCTCCTTATCCCACCCTTTAAAATGTCATCCTGCCCTCCGTGGGAATGTCGACACCACACCCGGGAACCTCGGCTCCACCAG
>JAXIVD010009128.1:0-16042 GCA_036785275.1 Cancer borealis | reverse complement strand
ATATCTATATGATATGATATGATATGATATATGATATGATATGATATGATAATATGATATGATATGATATGATATGATATGATATGATATGATATATGATATGATATGATATATGATATGATATGATATGTATATATAATATGATATGATATATGATATGATATATGATATGATGATATGATATGATATGATATATGATATGATATGATATGATATGATATGATATGATATGATATGATATATGATATGATATGATATGATATGATATGATATGATATGATATGATATATGATATGATATGATATATGATATGATATGATATGATATATGATATGATATGATATATGATATGATATATGATATAGTGATATGATATGATATATGATATGATATGATATGATATATGATATGATATATGATATGATATGATATATGATATGATATGATATGATATGATATGATATGATATATGATATGATATGATATGATATGATATGATATGATATGATATGATATATGATATGATATGATATGATATATGATATGATATATGATATGATATGATATGATATATGATATGATATGATATGATATATGATATGATATGATATGATATGATATGATATGATATGATATGATATGATATGATATATGATATGATATGATATATGATATGATATGATATATGATATATTATGATATGATATGATATATGATATGATATGATATATGATATGATATGATATGATATATGATATGATATGATATGATATGATATATGATATGATATGATATATGATATGATATGATATGATATGATATGATATGATATGATATATGATATGATATGATATGATATGATATATGATATGATATATGATATGATATGATATGATATGATATGATATATGATATGATATGATATGATATGATATGATATGATGATATGATATGATATGATATGATATATGATATGATATGATATGATATGATATGATATATGATATGATATGATATATGATATGATATGATATGATATGATATGATATGATATATGATATGATATGATATATGATATGATATGATATGATAGATATGATATGATATGATATATGATATGATATGATATATGATATGATATGATATATGATATGATATGATATGTATGATATGATATGATATATGATATGATATGATATGATATGATATGATATGATATGATTGATATGATATGATATGATATATGATATGATATGAGTTGTTTATGATATAATGAATGATATGATATGATATTATGATATGACTATGATATTATGATATGATATGATATGATATGATATGATATGATATGATATGATATATGATATGATATGATATGATATGATATATGATATGATATGATATGATATGATATATAAGATATGATATGATAGATGATATGATATGATATGATATATGATATGATATGATATGATATATGATATGATATGATATGATATATGATATGATATGATATATGATATGATATGATATATGATATGATATGATATGATATATGATATGATATATGATATGATATGATATATGATATGATATGATATGATATATGATATGATATGATATGATATATGATATGATATGATATATGATATATGATATGATATGATATATGATATGATATGATATGATATGATATATGATATGATATGATATGATATGATATGATATGATATGATATGATATATGATATGATATGATATGATATGATATGATATGATATATGATATGATATATGATATGATATGATATATGATATGATATGATATGATATATGATATGATATGATATGATATGATATGATATATGATATGATATGATATGATATGATATGATATATGATATGATATGATATGATATGATATATGATATGATATATGATATGATATGATATGATATGATATGATATGATATGATATATGATATGATATGATATATGATATGATATGATATGATATGATATGATATGATATGATATGATATATGATATGATATATGATATGATATGATATGATATGATATGATATGATATGATATATATGATATGATATGATATGATATGATATGATATGATATGATATGATATATGATATGATATATGATATGATATGATATGATATGATATGATATATGATATGATATGATATGATATGATATGATATATGATATGATATGATATATGATATGATATGATATGATATGATATGATATATGATATGATATGATATGATATATGATATGATATGATATGATATGATATGATATGATATGATATGATATGATATGATATGATATGATATGATATATGATATGATATGATATATGATATGATATGATATATGATATGATATGATATGATATATGATATGATATGATATATGATATGATATGATATATGATATGATATGATATGATATGATATTGATATGATATGATATGATATATGATATGATATGATATGATATATGATATGTATATGATATGATATGATATGATATGATATGATATGATATATGATATGATATGATATGATATGATATATGATATGATATGATATATGATATGATATGATATGATATGATATGATATGATATGATATATGATATGATATGATATGATATATGATATGATATGATATGATATGATATATGATATGATATATGATATGATATGATATATGATATGATATGATATATGATATGATATGATATGATATATGATATGATATGATATGATATGATATGATATATGATATGATATGATATATGATATATGATATGATATGATATGATATATGATATGATATGATATATGATATGATATATGATATGATATGATATATGATATGATATGATATGATATATGATATGATATGATATATGATATGATATATGATATGATATGATATATGATATGATATGATATATGATATGATATGATATGATATATATGATATGATATGATATATGATATGATATGATATGATATATGATATGATATGATATGATATATGATATGATATGATATATGATATATGATATGATATGATATATGATATGATATGATATATGATATGATATGATATGATATGATATGATATATGATATGATATGATATGATATGATATGATATGATATGATATGATATATGATATGATATGATATGATATGATATGATATATGATATGATATATGATATGATATGATATATGATATGATATGATATATGATATGATATGATAGATATGAGATATGGATATGATATGATATGATATGATATATGATATGATATGATATGATATATGATATGATATGATATATGATATATGATGATATGATATGATATATGATATGATATGATATGATATGATATGATATGATATGATATGATATGATGATATGATATGATATGATATGATATGATATGATATGATATGATATGATATGATATATGATATGATATGATATGATATGATATGATATATGATATGATATATGATATGATATGATATGATATGATATGATATGATATGATATATGATATGATATATGATATGATATGATATGATATGATATGATATGATATGATAGTATGATGATATGATATGATATGATATGATATGATATGATATGATATGATATGATATGATGATATGATATGATATGATATGATATGATATGATATGATATGATATGATATATGATATGATATGATATGATATGATATGATATGATATGATATATGATATGATATATGATATGATATGATATGATATGATATGATATGATATGATATATGATATGATATGATATGATATATGATATGATATGATATGATATATGATATGATATGATATATGATATGATATGATATGATATAGATATGATATGAATAGATGATATATGATATGATATGATATATGATATGATATGATATGATATGATATGATATGATATGATATATGATATGATATGATATGATATGATATGATATGATATGATATGATATGATATATGATATGATATGATATGATATGATATGATATGATATATGATATGATATATGATATGATATGATATGATATATGATATGATATATGATATGATATGATATATGATATGATATGATATGATATGATATGATATGATATGATATATGATATGATATGATATATGATATGATATGATATGATATGATATGATATATGATATGATATGATATGATATGATATGATATGATATATGATATGATATGATATGATATGATATGATATGATTATGATATGATATGATATGATATGATATGATATATGATATGATATATGATATGATATGATATGATATATGATATGATATGATATGATATGATATGATATGATATGATATATGATATGATATGATATGATATGATATGATATATGATATGATATGATTATGATATGATATGATATATGATATGATATGATATGATATGATATGATATATGATATGATATGATAATATATTATATATGATATGTGATATATGATTGATGATATGATATATGATATGATATGATATATGATATGATATGATATGATATATGATATGATATGATATGATATGATATGATATGATATGATATGATATGATATGATATATGATATGATGATATGATGATATGATGATATGATATGATATGATATGATATGATATGATATGATGATATGATGATATGATATGATATGATATGATATGATATGATATGATGATATGATGATATGATATGATATGATATGATGATATATGATATGATATGATATGATATGATATGATATGATATGATATGATATGATATGATATGATATGATATGATATGATATGATATGATATGATATGATATGATATCATATCATATCATATCATATCATATCATATCATATCATATCATATCATATCATATCATATCATATCATATCATATATCATATCATATCATATCATATCATATCATATCATATCATATATGATGATGATGATGATGATGATGATGATGATGATGATGATGATGATGATGATGATGATGAATAATTAATACTTACAGGGATGGAAACTGGAGCTTGACTGACCACGTAAAGCAACTGAAACAGGATCTCAAGACGTGGAGGCTCGTCTACTGGAGGCTATGGGGGCAGGTGTGTGTGTGTGTGTGTGTGTGTGTGTGTGTGTGTGTGTGTGTGTTCTCGTTAGCATTCAGGGTCAATACTGTCCTCCAATATGGTTAGCAGGGGTTAGACGGGTGTTAGCAGGGGTTATGGGGATGTTAGCAGGGGTTAGAGGATGTTAGCAGGGGTTACGGTGGTGTTAGCAGAGGTTAGGGGGTTATTAGCAGGGGTTCGAATGGCAACACACCTCCACGCCCCACTCCAGGTACACTTTCTGCCGTGTTCAACCTGCGGCGCTGTGTTCCCGGGGTGTGAGATGCGTATGTGTCGAGTGCATCCCCTCGACGCCTCCTCCTGTGATATGGACCAGATCTTGGCTAGCGACACCCACCCTTGCTGTGGCGCCAGGGCACTCCGCTTCTCCCCGCTACCCATCAGGAACGTGAGTATGTGTGTGTGGGGGAGGGGAATCTGTAAGGTGTATAATGTTATAATAAATTGTCTTCAAGAATGTATTTTTGTATAGTTTATTTTTCGTGACTCTTTTTTTTCTTTTTTTTAACTCTTACTTTATTTTGTATCTGTTTCAAGGGTTGTCAGATGACGGAACACACGGTACAGCTGAGTCATGGCGGGGACGAGGAGGTCTGGGGTCCAATACCTCACATATACGACGATCTCCTCACCTTCCAGCTGCTCGCTTGCCTGGAGCCACCCACACAATTACCGCGTCAAGCCAAGGTGAGTCTAACAGTCTCATGAGTTTATAGGTAATGAGTGATTGGTGAATGTGTTGTGAAGAATGTTTGATGTTTATTTGTTTATTTTATATTTATTTTATTTATTTTACTGTGTATGTTTTCCAGGATGTGTTGTGGGCTGGGGTGCCGCTAGTGCCATTCAACAGGGCAGAACGCAGCCTCCTGGACCGCTCTTGGCTGTCACATTACCTGCATGGTGAGTCTAATGATTCTTTGCCAGGTATACTTAAAGTTTCTGTGTATCTCCTACGGTCTGATTAACTACTAACATTAACAATCGCATTAAACTATGAAATTACTTAGAAGGCAATCCATTCCCAAACATCATGCGACGAACTTTGTACAAACCTTCAAATGAAACCTTAAAACAATGGAGTTGTAGTGGTTGAGAGGTCCTGTGTCTCCGCCTTTCCACCCCAGCTGGTGAGCGGGAAGGACAGGCGAGTGGGAAGGCGCCGGTGGGGGAGAGCAGCACCGTGGCACCGAGTCCAGGCGTGGTGGTGAGCAGTGTTGGGGTGAGCAGTGAGAGTTCGTCGGACGAGGAGGAAGGCGGCAGCCGGTCACGCATCAGTTCAAGACTCAAAGCCAATCTGATCCGCCGAGCAAACCGAGCACGACGCACCGTGGCCTGCGAGTGCGTGAGGCGTTGTTTGTTTATTGGTTTATGTATTCATATGTATACACTTTGTCTGCTCTTAGGGTAGTAAACAATGACAAGGTCAGTTCACAAGCATATGTTTACACATGTCTTCAATACACTAACGTGTTTCTATGGTTGGCGTCGTTGCAGGGTGATGGTAGAGCAGAGCCTGCGGTGGGACGCTGGCAGATCAACGCGACACAACCAGGACGCACAAAGGGAGCGAGAGAGTCGTGTGTTGCGAGACTTGACGTCGTGGCTGACGCTGGCTGCCCCCAACACGCACGACGCAGCCCACGGCACGCAGCGGGGCCACCGTGGCCGCCCAGACCGCCGCAAGGAGTGTTCCAGTGGCCCCGACCCCGGCTGTTACTACAGGTTGGAGGCGGAGTTTCGGGAGCGTAATGGCGGCCACTCCCATGGGCAAGGCGGTGGCGGTGGAGGCACTTTCAGGGCAAAGGTGCAAGCTATTTCCAGAATAAAGTTGAGGCTGAGGCACCGCGCCGCCTTCTCTGCCTCCCGCTAGCACGGCAGCCACAGCCCGCACCACTACGGGCTGTGGCGGGGAAACTCTGAACATGAAGCTTGTCCTCGCAGCCTCAGCTCTTCGCGACAGACTTGTTTTCCTCTGTACTCGTGTCTTCTGCTTGGGTGGCGAGCTGCCAGACCTAAGGCTTCACCATCATCCTTCCTTCCTTCTCTGTCGCCCGCCTCCCTGCGTGGCCGGGCACCTCAAAGATCCTGGGTATGGGCCACCACGGACAGACAGGGTGGGTCCAATACTTAAGTGGTGGTAGTGGTGGTAGCGATGGTAGTGGCAGTGTTTAGGTTAGTAGACAGTGTCAGTGGATGGGTGAGGGAAAGAGTTGCATTAAGCAAGGATGGGATGATAGGCGGTAATACCCATCACCTTCCTTATACTTACATAGTTCCCCAACACACTGATTACTTTCCCCATACGCCTGTTACCTGCCTGACATGATACTAATTACTCATCTTCTCGCTTTGGCAAGGGAGACCCGTACTGTATGATATTAATATGATCAATAATGTATATAGTGACGTACTGTATAAAATTAATATGATAAGTAATGTATATGTACCGAGGGTCAGAGTTGAGATACGAACAGAAAACGAATATAAAAATAATGGACAACTTTAATGATGAATAAAATAAATAAAGTACTCGCTATATCCGTGGTGGTGCTCTTACAAATGCTTATCCACCCTTAGCGACACAAACATAAACATATACCTTAACACAAATATTCCTATTCTATCCTACCTAACTATACGTGAGGGAACTGATGGAAAAACGACCAAAATACACTCACGCCACAAATATTGTTTGAGAGTCACTGGGTCCTTCTGGCCGTCGTCCTTGTTTGAGAGGCAACTCCACATGCAGCCTTCGTCAAACCACAACCGAAAGACAGTCTTTTGCTGGTCCTCTCGGCAGCTGTCTGGAGCGGGGTCACGGAACACTAGTCACTGACCTTCCGCCCAGACCGGTATATATATCCTCAGTTCCAGTGACGTCACGCGTTTTTCCCATCATCCTCTTTCGCTAGTAGTACCTACTCTAACCATAACAAGGTATCTTAACGAGCGTCGAGAATACGAGGATTTACCGGTGATTCCGCAAAGGAATCACCGTAATGATAGTTGGCCCGTTGTACTCGGTACATATATAGTGACTTTCTTGTGTATAGGCTCATTCTACGTAATCATATCGAAATTGAACGTCGTTTCTGATAGAACCAGTGCAATTTAGAAAACTTAATATATATTTTCTAGTTACTAATATATATTGCAATAAGGTAGAGTTTTATTTGAGGTCCTTTCTCTAAATATAAAACTAGATCCGTGCCCTTCAAAAGAATGCATTAGTGGTGTAGTGGATAGAGTACTAGAATACTTGAGTTGTCCATTAAGTTTATCCGTTTTCTTAGTTCTTAGCTACTCCGTTCTCTGGCGGCGAGAGCACAACACTTATTACGTCCAAACTTTACTTTACATCCTCTTATTCTATCTTCCTTGGTCATCCCTGCGTGCATGTGAGATAGTTGTTAAGTTATAATGTGGTGACTCTCCTTACAATAACGTATTACCTGCAAAGTCATAGCAGACTGAGTTTTCCCGCCATTTTTCCTTCGTTGAGTATCTATAGTATGCTCAAAAATATTGTACGTTTAATTAAGATGTATATATATTTGAAAAGTAGATGTTGTTTTGTGTCGCTTCTGTCTGTATATAGAGAGTGAGGTACAGCAGGTGTTGTGTTGATTAAGGGCGTTTCATGACCATCTGTTGTAAGATAAATTCCTTATTACCGAGACAGCAATATTAAAAGTCTTATTTCATCACATAAACGAATGTATTGACTTCACTATTTTGATTACTTATTCTACAACTTCAAAAGATCTTCGTGCATTGTTTCTGGTAGGTAGGGGCTGTGATGACAAGGCAAGGGCGTTGTGATTGACTGAGCTCAGGAAAAACAGCCGAGGGGCGGTCGCTGTTGAAGGAAGGGCGAGCCTCTGGGCCTTTTGTAGCTTCCTAATAATCTTATGTATTCTTATATTCTTATGTGCGTATGTATGTGTTATTTTTACCCACGGCTAGCAAAAATGTCTAAAATCTTAGTTACACCAATAACTTTTCGTTTTCTTTGTAATTTATGACTAAAAGAACTATATAAGGGATAACATTAGTAAAAGTCTCACAGTTTGTTCCATATAATTGTATACATTTTGAAAGAGAGAGAGAGAGAGAGAGAGAGAGAGAGAGAGAGAGAGAGAGAGAGAGAGAGAGAGAGAGAGAGAGAGAGAGAGAGAGAGAGAGAGAGAGAGAGAGAGAGAGAGAGAGAGAGAGAGAGAGAGAGAGAGAGAGAGAGAGAGAGAGAGAGCACTACCCTTGATAAATCTGCTTTTTCACAAAACGATCACATTAGTTTACATTAAGTACTTGAATAACTTCTATCTGGTTACAAATATAATATAAATAAACAACTACATAATAACATTGACTATGTAGACAATGGGAGTCATAATAAAGTTGAAATAGAGTAATTGTTTTCCATTTAATGTCTCGGTACACACTTTTGAAACTGTCACACACCTATATTCTAACACTTCACTCTTATACTTCAGCATTACTAAGCCTTATAGGACTTAAGAACACAATCACCTTCCCTTCCCCTTACCTCTGCCTCTCACATCCTCTTCAACAACGGGGAGGGGAAGGGATGGGAAGGGTTGGTGATGGGTAGAGAAGGGGAGGGTAGAGGGTGAGATGGGATGGTGGTGGTGATGATGAGGATAGATGAGAAATGAGAAGCGATGATTGGCTAAGAGATGCGTGGTTGCCTGCTGATAGTGAAGGGAATGAATAAAGACTTCAATGTGTATGTATAATTATGTATGAGAGAGAGAGAGAGAAAGAGAGAGAGAGAAAAAAAAGAAGAGAGATATTAACCTTCATCTTTATCCATCCTTTTCCTTTTTCTTTATATATACAAATGGTTATCAAGATGCATGAATAACTATTTGTTGACTAAATTACATTAGTCACCCTTCAAAAAAGTGAAATCCTAACGTTCTCTGTCTCCTATATGTATTCGTGCCTCAAGATATACATTACTAATTCATTAAGCTTACTAGACGCCTTAGTTTTATTCTATTATTATAAACTCCCAAGTATTTTTAGCGAAGACATGAGACCCTGAGATTATAATGAACTTTGCCGCCAAATTTCACTTGTATTATTAATTTAACTTATGAATTCACGTCACCTCCCTTACCTATGTGTACCTGTGGCTGTGAGCTGCATTCCACCTCACCTGTTCATTATGGATCTTGTAAGGTGCACATGACTGGCTGGAGGCTATTGCTACGTGTGTGTATGTGTGCGTACTCTCTTACTTACGCACACACATATACACACGGGTTGAGACGAGGTGGAGGTCGTAATATTCAAGAGAGTGAATGCTTCATCAGTGTGTGTGTGTGTGTGTGTGTGTGTGTGTGTGTGTGTGTGTGTGTGTGTGTGTGTGTGTGTGTGTGTGTGTGTGTGTGTGTGTGTGTGTGTTTGGGGTCCTGAAATCCTGCTTGTTTGGTGAAGTCATCTTTATCTCTTTGCAATTCAAGTTCGACAAGTTTCAGACTTTTATTTTTATTTTTTTATTTTTTTTTATACCCCGACCTGTCTGGTTTAAGTAATTGCTAAGTCACTTGGAACTTTATAGTGTGATTTGTAGTGTAAATAGTATACTTTTATTTTTTATTTTTTTATATTTTCTTATCCTTGGTCCATCGATAACTATTTTATTTTTTTTTGACCTTAGCGAGCGAGCGCGGTCCAGTAAAGGAATTTTTGATCATGCAAATTTTGTTCACTATGTACTCTGATATAGATGAAGATTCCACCACCACCTGCTATTTTCTCACCTTCCACCACCACACACTCTCTTTTTCACCTTCATAGTCAGATTATCTCTTCGTAATGCATAAGTCTACCCTCCACTTCATCATATTCTGTCTATACTTGACTCTGTCCCTCGATCATAACCTCACATTTTATATATTAACACCCCATGGCCTCTCCCTATTACTTTTTTCTCTCACTTTCTCTCTCTCTTTCTCTTCTAAATTATATACAATCTACTCTCTTTTTCACACTCTTAGATTTGTTTTATCTGAATTCATTGATCAGATTATTTCAAAGAGGAATTTATTTAACTCAGAACTACTAATATGTACTAATTTAGGGAGTTAGATTTCATACTTAGATTGTGTTTAAAAGTGTGTGTGTGTGTGTGTGTGTGTGTGTGTGTGTGTGTGTGTGTGTGTGTGTGTGTGTGTGTGTGTGTGTGTGTGTGTGTGTGTGTGTGTGTGTGTGTGTGTGTGTGTGTGTGTGTTCCCCGATGCCAAGATGTTAAGTGTTGCGACAAATATAGATGATTGGATCGTGTTTTTCGAAGCTCATCTGTCATTGGTGGGAAAAATATCGTTCAGTTGTTGATAGTTTTTTGTTTATTTGACTATTCGTTCATGTCCTTGACGCGTGTGTTTTGTTTTTTGTTTTGTTTTGTTTTGAAGTTGTGAGGATAACGATTTGATTGTGTTTACAGTCTGGTTAGAAGATTATCGAGTAGGAAGGAAAAGGAAGAGTTAAAATAAAGTTTGCTAATGTGATTTATTATATAGTGAAACGTGAACGACTTTTTGAAAATATATTTGTTTCCGTTAATGTGTGAGGGAAACTTTTGTGTGTTGATCCGATAACAACAATAATAACAACAACAACAACAACAACAACAACAACAACAACAACAACAACAACAACAACAATGCAACAACAGCAACAAAATGCATACTACACTTTATTGCCCTCACACTCCCCCTCCACCTCCCCCTCCCCCCAACACACACACAAACACACACCTACACATACATACATACATACACAATGCACTAACAGTTTACTGCAAATATATATCGTAACAATTTTACACCAAACAGCGTGAAAGCCTTAACAAAAGTACGTAAATAATTGCTTCGGTGTGTGTGTGTGTGTGTGTGTGTGTGTGTGTGTGTGTGTGTGTGTGTGTGTGTGTGTGTGTGTGTGTGTGTGTGTGTGTGTGTGTGTGTGTGTGTGTGTGTGTGTGTGTGTGTGTGTGTGTGTAGCAGTCATTTTATTTCTCATTCCTAATTAATCTTCATTTCCCTTCCTCCTCCTCCTCCTCCTCCTCCTCCTCCTCCTTCTTCTAGCCTATAATTATCCTTTTTCACTGTTATTTAAACTATTAACATAATTAACCTGGAATTTCAAAAGACAGGTGTTAAATAGGTCGCGCACACACACGTACACACGCGCACACGTGCGCACGCACACGCACGCGCGCGCGCACGCACATACATACACATACACACATAGATACATACATACATACATAGGTAAGAGAGATAAAGAAAGAGATAAATAAAAGTGATAATTTGTATAAATTTGTGAAAGAAAAGTATACAATTTGTTGTTAGAAATGGTGGTGGTGGTGGTGGTGGTGGTGGTGGTGGTGGTGGTGGTGGTGGTGGTGGTGGTACTACGAGGCCTACGTGCACAGCTTCAAGAAAATAAATAAAATAATAAATTCAATTATGAAAATAGATTACCTACAACTATTATCTTTTTTTAATATCTTATTAATATATATTAAAATTTTATTAAATCATGAACTAAATAATTTATGAAATAAATAAAATCATTCACAAGATTCACAAGTATGACAATACGTCTTGAGGTACGATTTGGTATAGTTACGGTGTACACTTGCACGGGTCAAGCCTACTTATTAAATAAAAAACTAAATTAAATTGTGAAAATATCATCTTTAACTATTTTTATTTTTATTTTATTTTATTGATATATATATGCACTAAAATTTTTCATTAAATCATGAGTTGAATAGTTAATTAAATAAATCAAGTACGACAATAATTCGATGGGTACGAAAGCGGCGTCCATTTCCGTTATTGGGAGACGCGACGCCACGAGAGCAGGACGTGCTGAGGTACGTGCATGGAACTTGCACGTTGTTATACAATAAATAGGTATAATGACTTCTAGATTAAAATAACATATTGTAGATGTTAAAAAGGTTAATTTAAGTGATAATTAGTGTGTTTAGTGCGAGGGAAGGCGGATGATAGTGATAATTAGGGATATACAAGATGGCGGCAGGCAGGCAGGCAGGCAGGCAGGTAATTTGAATACCTTAATGAATAACCTTATAATCTGTTATTTTGTTAGTGTATTGAGATTATTTTCATGTTATTATTTATGTACTGATTTGTGTGTTGATTAAGGAAGGTGATATAAGGGTGATATAAGTGGTGGTGGTGGTGGTGGTGGTGGTGGTCGTCGCTACGGGGCTCACATCACGGGTTCCAGAGAACAGATACATTGATATTAAATTCAATTATGAAAATATATTACGTACAATAATTTTTTTTTATCAATATATACTAACATTTTATTAAATCATGAACTAAATAATTAATTAAATAAATAAAATGAGATTCACAAGTACGACAATGTGTCTTGAGGTACGAGTTCTCGCGTCGTATGGCCGCCATTTTGGAAAATAATTATATATTCTATATAATCACCAATTAACGGCGCCATCAAGACATTTACACATATATTAACACCGCCATTATAATCGTGAGTAATTAGTGATCAGATTGAGTATATAATGTGTGTTGTGAATAATGAATTACCGTAATAATGGAAGCAAGATAAGGTGACCACATTGTGTCATTGTGGAAAAGACTCCATGACGACAATTTATCGGTAATTATTTACAGCATTACACTTTTTTGTTATTTTATTTGTTTGGTTTAGAGAACAATTAGTGGAACATTGCAGGATATATATATATATATATATATATATATATATATATATATATATATATATATATATATATATATATATATATATATATATATATATACATACTGCTCCTCCCCTCTCTCTGATTGTGGTATTAATGTGATTGTTCTTATATTACAGCTGCCGCCATTAGACTCCTACTACTACTACTACTACTGCTACTACTACTACTACTACTACTACTACAACTACAACTACAACTACAACTACAAGGGTCGTTGCGTCACAGCCTGGCAGGGGCGTGGAGTCTGTAGCCATTATGCCCCACGCCCATACTTGTGATCTGGGTGGGGCAGAGGGCGTGCAGGGATCTCTCCACGCATCTGTCACGTGTGTGTGGCGCGGCGCCCCACCAAGACATCCACCCAGGGAACGCCGCCCCCTTTGGATTATAAGGTAGTTGTGGGTTTTTGTTTGTATGTTTGTATGTGTGAAAGAAAATTATAGTAAGATAATTATATATTTTTTTCGTATATCTACGTAATTGTTCGATAACTTTCCTGATGTAGTTCACTCTCACTTTCTCTCGCTTTCTCTACACTGTTATTGTTCGTGAAGTGAGATAAAGCCCGGGCCAGCCTCGTGTTTTGGGGGAAAATGTGAGTGTGTATGGAGGTGGCAGGCTAAGAGGAGTGTGGTGGTGGTGGTGATGGTGGTGGTGGTGGTGGTGATGGTGGTGGTGGTGGTGGTGGTAACTTTTTTTATTTAATTTAATTGCAGACTAAAATAAAAACCTTACCATTTATTACTATGACTCACTCTACAAAGCTAGATCTTAATGCTTCACAAACCATACATAAAAAAAATATATAGAAACGCCATTCTGTAAAATATCTCAACTTCAGGTAACATGTATCTTATTAAGGGGCCTTACCTATGCTTACCTGGATTATCTGCACCTGTGGCCCGTGTAATTACCCGTTGTTACCGTTGATGTTATTACCTGTGCGCCCTTTGATTGCTTAAAGAGAACAGGTAGTTGATACGTTCATGGCAAGCGTCAGTAATTAGCGGTAAGGTGGAACAGGTAATATTGAGACAGGTGAACTATATTTAAAAGTGAACGAAGAAAAAGGGGATGGAAAAAAAAATGCGTTAAGAAAGGTTAAAATTGGGCTATTAGTGATGATAATAATGATGATGATGATGATGATGATGATGATGATGAGTCTAAATCTATATAGAACTCATAACAATATTTCTACCTATACTTCCCATACATCCCTTACCTGTACTAGATTAATTTTCTGTATAATTAATTAGATAGTGGATCAACTTGACACCAGACATGAGATAGACAGGTGGGCGGGTGGGTGGTTGGCGGGTGGGTGGAGGCCAGGTAGGTGGGTGGGTGGGTGGAGTGGGTGGGGCTGTGTTAATGATGGACAGGTGTGCGGGGGATGGATGGAAGTGATGTGGATTGGGCGGTGGCTTCAGACAAGTGGTTTAGGGGGTTAAGGGAAGGGTGTGTGGGCGTGTGTGGGTGGAAGTGGAGGAGGTGGAATGTTGATTGGGTGGTTTGGTTCTAAGAGACGTAAAGATAATTGAACTTTGTGGAGGAAAATAGTGGAGTAAAAAATAGAATAAATAAATAAAAAAAAACTTATAATCAAAATAGAAGTGTGGAAAAAAAAAAAAGAATGCAGAAAAAAAAAAAAAATAGATAAATAAATACAATACATAGAAAACTGGAAATAAAAAATAAAAAAACGAAAATATCAATGAAAACCAGAGTATTATTAAACATAAATACAATAAATATAATAAAAGAGAGAAAAAAAAAAAGATCAATGACACAAAGAAGACAAGGACGATACACGTATAACTCAAGAAAAATTATAAAAAAAAAGGAAGAAAATGGTGAAGAAGTGAGCAGGGGCGTGGCGAGAGAGAGAGAAGAGAGAGAGAGAGAGAGAGAGAGAGAGAGAGAGAGAGAGAGAGAGAGAGAGAGGAGAGGGGGGGGGAGGGGGGGGGGGCGTTGGTGCGTCCT
>JAXIVD010009127.1:0-10000 GCA_036785275.1 Cancer borealis | reverse complement strand
GCAAGCAGACAAAAAATCTATCCGCTCCGCTCCCATTTTAAGGATTATAGTCTGCTCATCCGCTCCTGAAAATGAGAGCGGAGGAGGGGAGCCTAGAACAGAAGAGAACAGAAGAGCAGACTAGTGCTAGTAACTAATATATAATAAATTACTTGGTAAAGTCAACTGATGCATCTACCATAGAGGTTTTATGTACGTACACGCCACTTCCTGCAATACATTATAGTAATGAGAAGGCGGATTATCACTATTATTATCATTATCATCATCATTATCATTAAGTTACATATGACAACCTGATCATCTTTTGGAGTCTGAAAATTGCATTGTATAACGTGTGTGTGTGTGTGTGTGTGTGTGTGTGTGTGTGTGTGTGTGTGTGTGTGTGTGTGTGTGTGTGTGTGTGTGTGTGTGTGTGTGTGTGTGTGTGTGTGTGTGTGTGTGTGTGTGTGTGTGTGTGTGTGTGTGTGTGTGTGTGTGTGTGTGTGTGTGTGTGTGTGTGTGTGTGTGTGTGTGTGTGTGTGTGTGTGTGTGTGTGTGTGTGTGTGTGTGTGTGTGTGTGTGTGTGTGTGTGTGTGTGTGTGTGTGTGTGTGTGTGTGTGTGTGTGTGTGTGTGTGTGTGTGTGTGTGTGTGTGTGTGTGTGTGTGTGTGTGTGTGTGTGTGTGTGTGTGTGTGTGTGTGTGTGTGTGCACGTTTGCGTGAAGCTTTTCCATCCCTCTCAATTAAACATCCGCATTTCCTGCAGAGATAATCCCCGGCCGTCCCTCACGCTGATGCAGACAATGTATTGCCACAATTTCAAGGTCGAACACAACCCATCCAGACGCACCAGAACCAGACACACACTGACATCGACAGGAAACACAATGCTATTAGGTGTTCAAGAAGTCCAGGGATGCGTCGCAAGCCTGTCACTTGCTTCGTGTGTGTGTAGATAAATTTTGAGAATGAGTATCGCTGTTCTGATACAACGAGCACTCTATCAAAAACATACCATTAGTAAATTAGCAGAATACAATCTAGTTTAAGTGAAAAATTTTAAGTATCTAAATTATCCAAATCCGATGAAAGTAAAATAATTCACCAGTCTCAAGCAGTAACTCTAGACTCTATTAACATTTCTAAGAATCTGACCCAAGGTCAAGGTTGTTGATGAAAGCTGCTTCCTTACCGACATGATATCTTACCGGACTTCACATAATGTTTCGTTTTTTTTATTAGATTATTCTTTACGGTTTTGTTCGTTCATTCTGGGTGCTTTACTATTCTCTGTCTACACCTCAGTCCCCTTCATACTACAGCCTCCCCTTGCCCGGTTCTATTGTTAACCAGGGCACTTAGCTAATGACAATACGCTAGTGTCCAACGTCCCATGAGAGTCAAGTCGTCTTTCGTAAAGTCCGCTCTCACTGATTATACTTGAACCTTGCCTACCGTCACCTGGCGGCAAGACGTTCTTCAAGGAAAGCACATCCTATCAAAATATATGATGCTAATAATTGTTGATTATTCATATATATATATATATATATATATATATATATATATATATATATATATATATATATATATATATATGTACACACATATATATTAACCTCTGTGAGTCCGCTGCAGGACAAAAGCCTCCCCACAACTTTCCCTCATATTTATCGGCTGCCTTTCTATTACAAGCCACACCAACAATAATTCTATCTCATCTCTTCATTTAGCTTTATGTCTTCTATGCCTTCTCTTACCATATATGTAATGTCACTTTTTACTCTAGTTATTCATCCCTTTGAATTGTTACAATATGGATTTACTAAATGAATCAATATACTAAATTAGAAAGTGCTTTATCTTTCCTGTTGCACTTTTAGCAGTGATTTTGTGACGTATTCGGTTAGTGGTTGTGGATTTGCCATTGAGTAAATGCAAATTTCAAGACATTTGCTGACTTGCGTTTACGGAAAGTAAGGATTTGGTTATGTGTGTAGGTGTGTTTGCAGAAGTGGAATTTTGTTTGTGGTGCCCATCTCTAACACACACACACACACACACACACACACACACACACACACACACACACACACACAGACACAGACACAGACACACACACACACACACACACACACACACACACACACACACACACACACACACACACACACACACACACACACACACACACACTGGTGCAACAAGATAAAGCAAAACATCAAATTGAAGGTGGCCAAGAAAGGCATAAAGCTTACAATGTGTTTCTCCGGGACACGCAGAGCTCCTCAGTAAACCCATTTTACGAGTACATACAAGATCCTTTTGTCGGCTCTTGAGTCTTTCTTTGTGACAATTGGAAACCGTTTTGTTTGTGGAAATTTTATGCAAAAGAATAAGAATGTAAGTGGAAGAGAAAAAAAAATTATGACCTGCAAATTTTTCTTCATAGTATTCTAATATTAAATAGGATAAGGAAAGATGTAGTGTTGTCACCAAAAATGTTAACGTCTTGTGTAAATTGTCCTTTTGACGGAATAGTTACTTCCACTCCACCCTTTGCTATCCACCAACGCCTTGTGCTGCCGTGACAGACACTCAGACATACAGACGCTAGACGAGGTAAAAGAAAAAACGAAAAAAATAAAAGAAAAAAAAGGCATCAAAGTTACAGTGAATCAAGCAAGACAAAATTATGCAGCCTTGGCCATCCCATCTGCTTACTCATTACCATTTACTAAGAGATGCGAAGGAACCCAGCAGAAATAAGTCATATGGCCACGCTTATGGCACTAAATTATCTGTACAAAACATTTATTACATCTGTGTCAAGAGAATACATGTTTACAATAGCGGGCAAACCACAGTAGATAACGTGATTTACTAATAACATGGCAGACAGCTCAGCAATAAAAATCTAAGCGTATGGAGGAAGACAGCCACATTGGATAAAATCTTGACAAATAGCTCCAAATCTTACAAATCAGACTTAGAACTGTCTGCAAAAACTAGCGCGCAGGTTCATGATCTAAAAAAGATGGACTTCGATGTCACATTCCGATTGGCTTGCCTTTAGTGCTGGTAGTGATCAGTCGAAACCAGGTCTCCATTAAATAAACCATTTTCAGAACTGTGGAGGAATACTGTCCTGTGCAGCCAACATTTCACCGGGGAATGTTTCAAGCCCCTGAGCAGTCATCCAACTTGATGACCACAACCCATTCCTACCATCAATCTACCAGGTTTATATTTGTTGTGTTTCTTTCAATTGTGCATCAGAAGAAAAAATACACGCGGTATATTTTCCCTTACGTGGTTAACTCGGTGTGTACGTACAAGCTAAATCCAATTTCACTGCATAAATAAGAGTTACAATATAAAGTAAGCATCAGACATCAGAAGTCATATGGCAACTGAACCACGGGAGCGGTATATATGTGTGTGTGTGTGTGTGTGTGTGTGTGTGTGTGTGTGTGTGTGTGTGTGTGTGTGTGTGTGTGTGTGTGTGTGTCTGTGTATGTGTGTGTATGTGTGTGTGTGTGTGTGTGTGTGTGTGTGTGTGTGTGTGTGTCTGTGTGTGTCTGTGTGTGTCTGTGTGTGTGTGTGTGTATGTGTGTGTGTGTGTGTGTGTGTGTGTGTGTGTGTGTGTGTGTGTGTGTGTGTGTGTGTGTGTGTGTGTGTGTGTGTGTGTGTGTGTGTGTGTGTGTGTGTGTGTGTGTGTGTGTGTGTGTGTGTGTGTGTGTGTGTGTGTGTGTGTTTGTCTGTGTTTGATAGTTAAACAAGTTGTACCAATGCGGAAAGAGTGAATATTGGGAAACGTCAGAGTTAAACCAATAGAGATAATATAATATAAGGGTTATTGCAGCTCTATAGGATAAAAACCAAGACTGGTGCCAATTCAACGTTCAGTTCGGGAGTGTTGCCTCGCTCCACACTTTTGAATGCACTTAACTCAATAAAGTGAATGACGGACGAGTTTTATATTTACAAACATAAGAAGTACATAAAAGTCTGTACTCACCAGGGTCGCCGCTGTGCCTTATAGGACGTCACATCCCACAGTGCGTAACTCTTCACTCACTCTTACGTCACATTCTGATCGAAAAGAAATGTTAAGTTATTATTATGATATGTTTATCCAGACCTGAGCCCAACAAGCTGCATGAGCCTACACGAGTCTGTAAACAAAACGCTGATAGACTACTTTCAATAATTTTTAAATATAAAAACACCGTAGTTGCAAAAGCAATGTAAGCTATATCAATAACAATAGAATATCACATATTGATAAACGTATTGATAATAGCCTATCAACACTCGGCTTACAGATTCCCAAAGGCTCATGCAGTTTGCTGGATGAATAGACTACAGTTTTAATTATTACATTTTTGCTGACATACATTAAAGGAAAACTTTGGTGTATTGTGGATACAACAATATAAAACTAGCAAGAGTCTGAATATTATAATACTTTTAGTTAAAAGGGAAACAACTGTAATAGTTTACAATTTTCATGTTTAGCGAAAGAGGATTGCTAAAAACTGGTACTATTATTTGAATATTTTCATAAAACTAACAAGAAATCGAGTAAGATAGTAACTCGAAGCACTCAATTATGCAAGACAATTATGCAATGTTGGAAAAAGAATACATGATAATAGAGAGAATACAAACATATATCACTTCCGGTATCTATCCAGTTACACGTCTCAAACAATTTTATTTTTCCTCGCCTTTCCACCTTTTCTTCAATGCAGGTGGCAGTGATTCTGTTTAATTTTTTTTTCTTCTTTCTCTTTCTCTAAAAGCTATTGTTTTGCTTGCGCTTTTTGCTGATAGTTCAACCTTGAACTATTATGGACCTTTACACTTTCTAAATTTCGTTTGTTATGAACACTCGAATCCGCTTCCAACCCTTTTTTCGTTCAATGTCGTTACTGCAGACCTTCACGATAAGAAAGGCAGCCCACCTCAGGAACCAATCAGATACTGCTTCCCGTAACCTTTCCTTTATGTTGATGAGACCATCCATAGATGACATTCCTTTCCTCTCTCTCTTTCTTTGACTTTCTCTTTCTCTTTTTCTCTTTCTCTTTTTCTCTCTCTGGGCGAGCTGCACTTTTTTCTTCTATGGGTGCCGAGGAACTAAGTGAGAGGAGTGTATATGTATGTGTGCATGGGTGTGTATGCGTGTCTTGTCTTGGCTACTTCCCTTTTGAGGGATAACAGCCTGTTGTATAAATAGATATATTATTATTGCTAATACTAGTATTATTGTTATCATCATTACACACACACACACACACACACACACACACACACACACACACACACACACACACACACACACAGACACAGACACAGACACACACACACACACACACACACACACACACACACACACACACACACACACACACACACACACACACACACACACACCCTCCCACATACACAAACACACACCACACACACACACACGTACATCAGGAGACCATTAGCTAGGAGTGTCGCCCGCCGCTCCCCGCATCATAATTAGCAGGTTAATGAACCGCTCGCCGACATGAATAATACTCAACAATTTCACAGCTAATTTCCTCACCTTCATATAAACTGACTCGCACAACTGTGGCGTATGAATCCTAAATAAAACATTAGCATCGCGCTTCTCCCCAGGCCGGAAATAACAAGGGCATGGGCTGCCACAGAGGGGGGTCACGAGGGGGTCAACTGCATATGTGATGCATCCCAAGTGTGCCTTTAGAGAGGAGGACAGCCCCTCGAAACTACCCATCTTAAGACATAATTATGCATACATTGTTAATATTTGATGGCCACAATGAAGGTGTATTTCCGAGATTAACATGAAAAAAATCAAGTGAATGACATCTTCAATTCACCAAGCTCATTACCAAGAGTATCGAAGAAAAAAAATCGTAAAGTAAAAAATTTATAAAATCACAATGGGTAGAACACAGAAGATGGGTTGGCTTGGGTCTTATATCTTATCTGAGATCTGTCTATGTGCACAATTGGCCTCAGAAGACTGGATTCCTAAGGCAAATCTGAGTGTGTGAGGAGTTTCAAGTACACATAGTCAGGTTTCCTTGAACTGGTGAGTCTCTTCAACCGTCCTGAGAAGCATAGTCCACCAATCCACCAGAATGTATGACAATGTACACCACGCACGGTCTTTGTATGTACCCTATCCAGAGAGGAGTGAGTGAGCCTATACAACAGCGTTACACGAACTACGACCTGAGGAACACATCTGGCTCTCAAGATAACTCAGTCTAATCCTCGAGCCAGATCCTGCCAGCTATTCAATCCAAGTTAATTCAGTCTGGCCTGTGAGTAGTCCGTGATTTGTGCACCTTGCTCTGTGTATACTGAATTATCAACTTTTGTATTAACCAAGATTATATTTGACAACAGAAATTCCAGATTCTCTTTGTTTTTCCATTTAATTGAATGTTCTTTTTGTATTCAATTAAGTCTCACTCATCAGTTTGTCATATATCTTCAAAAGAAATTTAGTGAACACAAAGAAACAGAACACTGCGATAACTTTGGAAAAAATAAGAAAGCATGCAAGTTACACTATATAGCAATTATAACAGTTACATGAATAAACCACAAGCTTGTATCCTTAACGTTATATATATTTTTTTCTTATTCCAATTCCAATTTTACGTATCAATTAATCAAAGCTTTACGAAGAGATAATCGAAGTTTTTTACCAGCTTTCTATAATCAACTCGCATTGGCCAACCAAACCAACAGTATTATCTTCTACAACATTTCAGTAGCATTCTTACACTTCGTAGTACGCAATACGCGCTATATATGTTGGTTTCTTTTCTGTTATGTTGGTGTCACAGACTGAGTGAAGATAATGCAGACAAGCTGTAAATGTCTTCCTGCACTGTTTATTGCAGACCAAAATGAAGACAGTTCGGAGCCTACCCGGGCGTGAGTTAACAGAAGAGATGCCCAGCGATGACTGAAGAATTTTGGCAAAGTTAGATGCGCAGTGAAGGTGCAGAGATATAACATATGAGATGAATTAATAATGTCCAGTGCCTACATATATGTAAATCTTCGTCATATACCTGTAATCGGCTAGTATTAATATATCCACTTTTTTCTCTAAATTGTGGTCATGATGTGTTCAGCTTTATTCTGCTCCTTAATTTTTGATGCTCATTTCCTATCTCTCCATGATATAACAGGCATTATTCTCTCTATTCCTCTCTGAGCACTTTGGAGTTTTCGTTCCAGGGATTTCGTAAAACTACTGGTAATAATCTATGATTGATATATCGTCTTCAAATACCGGCAACTTGACTACTACCAAAATATCATTAAATACTGGTAGCTAAACTGTGATTGATATATCGTCTTTACATGCAGGTTACTTTGCCGTAATACTATTTTCTAATGATTATTTGTATTCTAATGATGTATAAAAAATTGTGTTATAATGGATTTTAATGGCATTGATTATTATGACAAAATAATAATGATAATAATAATAAAAATAAAGCCAGCAGCAATGTATGTGTGGTGCGGTAGCCAGATGTCGCCAGAACGAAAGAAAAAATAAACTGAAAACCGCGACAACACTTCCCATCGAGACTATACAATACCTTTAAAAAATGCATCGGTCAAGTTAGTTCTCAAGTGTCGTCAACGCAGTTCTGGAAAGAGGCAAAGTGTGAAAAGAGAAAAGAAAAAAAATGAAACTACCTAGAAAGCTTACCACTAACGGGAATGAAGGAGTGAACATATTGTTAACTCTTACATTAATGAGGCAGACATAACAGGAATGAGAGAAAGCAGAGGGCTGCTAGAGCTGGTCTGCTGGTGTGCTGGAGGAAGTGGAAGGAGGGAGCAGGCAGTTAACAAGTTCAGAAGAGCAATAATCATGAAAACAGTGGTAGAAGGAAGCAAAGAGAAGTAAGATAATATTATCTTGAGAGAGAGAGAGAGAGAGAGAGAGAGAGAGAGAGAGAGAGAGAGAGAGAGAAGAGAGAGAGAGAGAGAGAAGAGAGAGAGAGAGAGAGAGAGAGAGAGAGAGAGAGAGAGAGAGAGAGAGAGAGAGAGAGAGAGAGAGAGAGAGATTGCAGACAGCATTTAAAGAAGAGGGAACTGGGTCTATCTTGCTTAGAAAAGAGTGTGTGAGCAAAGGCAACACAGACGAATAGCATGCTCCATAATAGGACCAAATGTGGATAAGACGCTGCCAGCATCTGAAAGGTGTTGGAAAAAAATAGTTGCGCTGATGTAGAACGACGAACATAATGGCAGCTGGCTTAACAAGAGGAGGGATTTTCACTCATGATTCTTGTTGGAGAGCCCGAGAGTGTTTGATGCAGATGAGCTGAGATTAGTGAGTATTGCGTGAGGAAAGGGTAGTTGTCAGCAGAGGTATAAAACGTGAATTTAAGCTTTGTTTATGTTATAAAAGACCTCCACGTTCTCCCTCGATCTTTCAGAAGTAATATAGGAATCATATATAAGACTTGCAACTCCGCATCACCCTGATTAATTAGGAGTTCCAAATACCTCATAGAATATTGGTTTTGTACCAGTATACAATCTACAAACCTTTTTAATGGAAGAAGAACTCACACGTGAAATAATTAATCGTCATGATTTTTTTTAATATGAAGCACAATAGTTAATTATGTCATTGAGTTGTCATGTCGATTAAGGAAAAAACACCACCTTGCTGGATGGTGAATAATGGCAGATAACTGTTACTCAATCTAGTTTCCTTTCACTCGAGGAGTATCATTTCTAGGAATGGAACGAAATACAAATTAGCATCCTTCATATTTTATAATACAATACGTGTTAAGCCTGTGAATAGATCACAGAGGCTGGAAAATTACATCAGTTCACATGTGATGCCAGCCTGTCAGATAGACAGCCAAACCTGGATTGCTAATAAAAAAAATATATATTAAGCATACTGGATCAAGCTTCTCTAAGCTACACTAAGTAAATGGAAAATCTTGGTGTAGCTATAAAAAAAAACTGAAGAAAGATTTAATACTTGCAAGGATGAAACTGTATTTCGGATACATATGATTAGCAGTCCATCTTTATGGCAACGTATTGGTATACTAGATGTACAGTGTTATCGTACACTGATAATAGGATTTTTTTCATTCTCTTTCTCTCTAACTCTCTTCTTAGTTTTCCTCTTTTTATACTCATGTGAAATATTAAACAAGGGAATAGAGAGTAAAAAACAAATCTTAATCACTTTCCAACAACGTGCACACACAAATACATGCAGAATGAAAAATAGAATAAGGCAATACCGAGGTTGCAGAGTCGTAAGATAAGACAAGCACACCACGAGTCCACCACAAACACGTCCCTGTCAGTCGTCATGATCGGTGTGTTTGTTGAGCAAATATATAAAAGACAGCCAAGAATACGAGGTTCGGAGACGAAGTTGTCTTTTCAAGTGCGAGTGATCTAGAAAATAAGAGTAAATAAATAAGTATATGATACTCTCGTTGTAGACTACTATAACAGAATATCATGTATAATTAGCTAGTCTCTTGCACAAACTACGAACTTAAGTTTTCTTTCATGTCTGAAGTAATGACCAGAAGCTGAATGTACAAGCTGGAGATTAAAGAGAAAACAAAACATTTAGCGAGAGAAAGAATGACACATTAGCAGAGAGGGAAATCAATTATCTTTCCTTAAAAAAAAAATTTTAAGTGCACCTTCTTTCACCTTGCAAAATTTTCATATAATAGGAACACTCTTGATAATCAGTCGTCTTCCCTTACTAACCCTGAGCCCATCCACCTTTCCCTCAAGACAATGTAATGTTTCACTTGGGTCATAAGCTTGTCTCAGAGGCTTGTCGCTGGACCTGCTTCCACCACACTTACCATACAATCCATTCACTCCCACTCACCATGACCGAACCATTCAAACGGTCGTCCCATCACTCACACACGCCTGTTCCACCTCGTTCCGTCCCCTCGCCAC
>JAXIVD010009126.1:0-7500 GCA_036785275.1 Cancer borealis | reverse complement strand
ACAGTGAACTTCTTGTCCCTCTATTACAATGAACTTCTTGTCCCTCTATTACAGTGAGCTTCTTGTTCCTCCATTACAGTGAACTTCTTGTCCCTCTATTACAGTGAACTTCTTGTCCCTCTATTACAGTGAACTTCTTGTCCCTCTATTACAGTGAACTTCTTGTTCCTCTATTACAGTGAACTTCTTGTTCCTCTATTACAGTGAACTTCTTGTTCCTCTATTACAGTGAACTTCTTGTTCCTCTATTATAGTGAACTTCTTGTTCCTCTATTACAGTGAACTTCTTGTTCCTCTATTACAGTGAACTTCTTGTTCCTCTATTACAGTGAACTTCTTGTCCCTCTATTACAGTGAGCTTCTTGTTCCTCTATTACAGTGAACTTCTTGTTCCTCCATTACAGTGAACTTCTTGTCCCTCTATTACAGTGAACTTCTTGTTCCTCCATTACAGTGAACTTCTTGTCCCTCCATTACAGTGAACTTCTTGTTCCTCTATTACAGTGAACTTCTTGTTCCTCTATTACAGTGAACTTCTTGTTCCTCTATTACAGTGAACTTCTTGTTCCTCTATTACAGTGAACTTCTTGTTCCTCCATTACAGTGAACTTCTTGTCCCTCCATTACAGTGAACTTCTTGTCCCTCTATTACAGTGAACTTCTTGTCCCTCTATTACAGTGAACTTCTTGTTCCTCTATTACAGTGAGCTTCTTGTTCCTCTATTACAGTTAACTTCTTGTCCCTCTATTACAGTGAGCTTCTTGTTCCTCTATCACAGTGAACTTCTTGTTCCTCCATTACAGTGAACTTCTTGTTCCTCTATTACAGTGAACTTCTTGTTCCTCTATTACAGTGAGCTTCTTGTGCCTCTATTACAGTGAGCTTCTTGTTCCTCTATTACAGTGAGCTTCTTGTTCCTATATTACAGTGAACTTCTTGTTCCTCCATTACAGTGAACTTCTTGTTCCTCTATTACAGTGAACTTCTTGTTCCTCCATTACAGTGAACTTCTTGTCCCTCTATTACAGTGAGCTTCTTGTTCCTCTATTACAGTGAGCTTCTTGTTCCTCTATTACAGTGAACTTCTTGTTCCTCCATTACAGTGAACTTCTTGTTCCTCTATTACAGTGAACTTCTTGTTCCTCCATTACAGTGAACTTCTTGTTCCTCCATTACAGTGAACTTCTTGTTCCTCCATTACAATGAACTTCTTGTCCCTCTATTACAGTGAACTTCTTGTCCCTCTATTACAGTGAACTTCTTGTCCCTCTATTACAGTGAACTTCTTGTCCCTCTATTACAGTGAACTTCTTGTCCCTCTATTACAGTGAACTTCTTGTCCCTCTATTACAGTGAACTTCTTGTCCCTCTATTACAGTGAACTTCTTGTCCCTCTATTACAGTGAACTTCTTGTCCCTCTATTACAGTGAACTTCTTGTCCCTCTATTACAGTGAGCTTCTTGTTCCTCTATTACAGTGAACGTCTTGTCCCTCCATTACAGTGAACTTCTTGTCCCTCTATTACAGTGAACTTCTTGTCCCTCTATTACAGTGAACTTCTTGTCCCTCTATTACAGTGAACTTCTTGTCCCTCCATTACAGTGAACTTCTTGTCCCTCCATTACAGTGAACTTCTTGTCCCTCTATTACAGTGAACTTCTTGTCCCTCTATTACAGTGAGCTTCTTGTTCCTCTATTACAGTGAACTTCTTGTCCCTCCATTACAGTGAACTTCTTGTCCCTCTATTACAGTGAACTTCTTGTCCCTCTATTACAGTGAGCTTCTTGTCCCTCTATTACAGTGAACTTCTTGTCCCTCTATTACAGTGAACTTCTTGTTCCTCTATTACAGTGAACTTCTTGTTCCTCCATTACAGTGAACTTCTTGTCCCTCTATTACAGTGAGCTTCTTGTTCCTCCATTACAGTGAACTTCTTGTCCCTCTATTACAGTGAACTTCTTGTTCCTCTATTACAGTGAGCTTCTTGTTCCTCTATTACAGTGAACTTCTTGTTCCTCTATTACAGTGAACTTCTTGTTCCTCTATTACAGTGAGCTTCTTGTTCCTCTATTACAGTGAACTTCTTGTTCCTCCATTACAGTGAACTTCTTGTCCCTCTATTACAGTGAACTTCTTGTTCCTCTATTACAGTGAACTTCTTGTTCCTCTATTACAGTGAACTTCTTGTTCCTCTATTACAGTGAGCTTCTTGTTCCTCTATTACAGTTAACTTCTTGTCCCTCTATTACAGTGAGCTTCTTGTTCCTCTATTACAGTGAACTTCTTGTTCCTCCATTACAGTGAACTTCTTGTTCCTCTATTACAGTGAACTTCTTGTTCCTCTATTACAGTGAGCTTCTTGTGCCTCTATTACAGTGAGCTTCTTGTTCCTCTATTACAGTGAGCTTCTTGTTCCTCTATTACAGTGAACTTCTTGTTCCTCCATTACAGTGAACTTCTTGTTCCTCTATTACAGTGAACTTCTTGTTCCTCCATTACAGTGAACTTCTTGTCCCTCTATTACAGTGAGCTTCTTGTTCCTCTATTACAGTGAGCATCTTGTTCCTCTATTACAGTGAACTTCTTGTTCCTCCATTACAGTGAACTTCTTGTTCCTCTATTACAGTGAACTTCTTGTTCCTCCATTACAGTGAACTTCTTGTTCCTCCATTACAATGAACTTCTTGTCCCTCTATTACAGTGAACTTCTTGTCCCTCTATTACAGTGAACTTCTTGTCCCTCTATTACAGTGAACTTCTTGTCCCTCTATTACAGTGAACTTCTTGTCCCTCTATTACAGTGAACTTCTTGTCCCTCTATTACAGTGAACTTCTTGTCCCTCTATTACAGTGAACTTCTTGTCCCTCTATTACAGTGAACTTCTTGTCCCTCTATTACAGTGAACTTCTTGTCCCTCTATTACAGTGAGCTTCTTGTTCCTCTATTACAGTGAACGTCTTGTCCCTCCATTACAGTGAACTTCTTGTCCCTCTATTACAGTGAACTTCTTGTCCCTCTATTACAGTGAACTTCTTGTCCCTCTATTACAGTGAACTTCTTGTTCCTCTATTACAGTGAACTTCTTGTTCCTCTATTACAGTGAACTTCTTGTCCCTCTATTACAGTGAACTTCTTGTCCCTCTATTACAGTGAACTTCTTGTCCCTCTATTACAGTGAACTTCTTGTTCCTCTATTACAGTGAACTTCTTGTTCCTCTATTACAGTGAACTTCTTGTCCCTCTATTACAGTGAGCTTCTTGTTCCTCTATTACAGTGAACTTCTTGTCCCTCCATTACAGTGAACTTCTTGTCCCTCTATTACAGTGAGCTTCTTGTTCCTCTATTACAGTGAACTTCTTGTCCCTCTATTACAGTGAACTTCTTGTCCCTCTATTACAGTGAACTTCTTGTCCCTCTATTACAGTGAGCTTCTTGTCCCTCTATTACAGTGAACTTCTTGTCCCTCTATTACAGTGAACTTCTTGTTCCTCTATTACAGTGAGCTTCTTGTCCCTCTATTACAGTGAACTTCTTGTTCCTCTATTACAGTGAACTTCTTGTCCCTCTATTACAGTGAACTTCTTGTTCCTCTATTACAGTGAACTTCTTGTCCCTCTATTACAGTGAACTTCTTGTTCCTCTATTACAGTGAACTTCTTGTCCCTCTATTACAGTGAACTTCTTGTCCCTCTATTACAGTGAGCTTCTTGTTCCTCTATTACAGTGAACTTCTTGTCCCTCCATTACAGTGAACTTCTTGTCCCTCTATTACAGTGAACTTCTTGTCCCTCTATTACAGTGAACTTCTTGTTCCTCTATTACAGTGAGCTTCTTGTTCCTCTATTACAGTGAACTTCTTGTTCCTCTATTACAGTGAACTTCTTGTTCCTCTATTACAGTGAACTTCTTGTCCCTCCATTACAGTGAACTTCTTGTCCCTCCATTACAGTGAACTTCTTGTTCCTCTATTACAGTGAACTTCTTGTCCCTCTATTACAGTGAACTTCTTGTCCCTCTATTACAGTGAGCTTCTTGTTCCTCTATTACAGTGAACTTCTTGTCCCTCTATTACAGTGAACTTCTTGTTCCTCTATTACAGTGAGCTTCTTGTTCCTCTATTACAGTGAACTTCTTGTTCCTCTATTACAGTGAGCTTCTTGTTCCTCTATTACAGTGAACTTCTTGTCCCTCTATTACAGTGAACTTCTTGTCCCTCTATTACAGTGAGCTTCTTGTCCCTCTATTACAGTGAGCTTCTTGTTCCTCTATTACAGTGAACTTCTTGTTCCTCTATTACAGTGAACTTCTTGTTCCTCTATTACAGTGAGCTTCTTGTCCCTCTATTACAGTGAACTTCTTGTTCCTCTATTACAGTGAACTTCTTGTTCCTCTATTACAGTGAACTTCTTGTTCCTCTATTACAGTGAACTTCTTGTTCCTCTATTACAGTGAGCCTCTTGTTCCTCTATTACAGTGAGCTTCTTGTTCCTCTATTACAGTGAGCTTCTTGTTCCTCTATTACAGTGAGCTTCTTGTTCCTCTATTACAGTGAACTTCTTGTCCCTCTATTACAGTGAACTTCTTGTTCCTCTATTACAGTGAGCTTCTTGTTCCTTTATTACAGTGAACTTCTTGTTCCTCTATTACAGTGAGCTTCTTGTTCCTCTATTACAGTGAGCTTCTTGTTCCTCTATTACAGTGAGCTTCTTGTTCCTCTATTATAGTGAACTTCTTGTCCCTCTATTACAGTGAACTTCTTGTTCCTCTATTACAGTGAACTTCTTGTTCCTCCATTACAATGAACTTCTTGTTCCTCCATTACAGTGAACTTCTTGTTCCTCTATTACAGTGAATTTCTTGTTCCTCCATTACAGTGAACTTCTTGTTCCTCCATAACTGTGAACTTCTTGTTCCTCCATTACAGTGAACTTCTTGTTCCTCTATTACAGTGAACTTCTTGTCCCTTTATTGCAGTGAACTTCTTGTCCCTCTATTACAGTGAACTTCTTGTCCCTCTATTACAGTGAACTCGTTCTTCCACTACAGTGAACTCCTCGTCCCTCCACTACAGTGAGTTTCTTGTGTCGTCCTGAGTCTCATGAGAGGTGATTAATGAACAGGTGAAGCCCACCAGATCTGGTCTCATTCACCATTACACACATCGCCCTCGACCAGTCAAACACAGTTGGTCTTTCCCGGAAAAGTTTTCATAGGAGAAAGTCAAAGATATTGAGCAGAATAATCATATTATAACAAAAATGTTGCTGTTTTTGCTCAGTGCCATGGGCTTAGTCATGGCAGCAGCACAGAGCGCCATGGCAAATGGCTTTGATGGCCCTGGTTCTGTTCCAATCAGTACACCAGCCCTGGAGGAGCAATATTCTCTACTATCTAACCTACTCCAAATCTTAGGCTACAGTGAGACGTGTGTGTCTAACGCCCTAGAAACTTGCTCTGCAGGCACAAGACGGACCCAGTCCCCATCCCTCATCCAGGTAAGAGTCAGCACCAACTCTCCTTCCCTGTCAGTAGAGGACCAGTCAGCACTGGGTTAAGGGATGAGATTTTGCTTAGTTTTTTATTCTGAATCAGATTCATAAAGCACATGTTTATGGTACGAGAAATTAAATAGTTTTCCATCGAGCTGAAAAGCTCGTGTCCTACACAATCAGATAGTTACAGGAGAGCAATATTTCTACCAAGTGGCGTCCTCTCTAATGCCGTACTATTTAATCAATAAGTCACAGCCTTTCTTGCTGCAACAATCATCACCAGATTTATTAAGAACATGTCACATTCATTATTAGAATGACTGTTTGAACCACCAGCTACATACTAAGGCGCTCTATAACTCTAAAGGTTACAGCAGAGGGTTTTTTGTAGCACCTCAAAGCTTGGCTGTAGAAAGCATGTGCTAGATTACACATGCCTTATAATATACCAGCAGAGAACAGAGGTATGCACTAACCACAACTGGGCATGCAGTGTAAAATTAATAAATTAAGTCAATAGTTCTGCATATAAGTTTTTTCCTCCTTTTTTCTCCATACGATAAGGGTTATGCCCCATTGCCAGAAATGTTCAAAGCAAGTAGTGTATTGGTAGAATTGTCTCCATTTCCAGAAATATTCAAATCAATTATTGTATATGCAGAAACATTTTCACAACCTCTAAGTAATCGGGTGCAAAAGTTTAATCTAGAAGTGGCTTTGCTACTATGGGGGTCAGAGGTGCGTTTTGCTTTTATCTGTCTCTCTCAAATCCATAGAAATATATTTTCACTATATATCTACTTATTTATTGACAGCGAGAGAGAGAGAGAGAGAGAGAGAGAGAGAGAGAGAGAGAGAGAGAGAGAGAGAGAGAGAGAGAGAGAGAGAGAGAGAGAGAGAGAGAGAGAGAGAGAGAGAGAGAGAGAGAGAGAGAGAGAGAGAGAGAGAGAGAGAGAGAGAGAGAGAGAGAGAGAGAGAGAGAGAGAGAGAGAGAGAGAGAGAGAGAGAGAGATTCCATAAGTTTGAGCAGTTAGTTAAAACAATCATACATAGGAAGTAAGTTAGTAGGCTTGGGTTAGAGAGGGGAACTTTACTTCAATTGAACTTTGAACCATCAACCCTGAGAAGCAATATTCAAAATAATTGACGAACATAATGAGTGTCTAAAATAAAAATATGATAATCATCACAAAAGATGTAAGTGAAAGAGATAGTTTATTGGACTTTTCTCCTGATTTACAGAATGTAAGGGAGGTGCTGAAGGAAGTGAGTCTCCTCGTAAATAAGTCAGAATCTCGACCACGTCACTGCAAGGATTTACTGGATTCTGGGGATAGCGAGAGTGGCCCGCGCCTGGTGTACCCTTATCCTGGGCAACCCCACCGTCGTGTGACTGTGTATTGTGACCAAACTGTTGACGGTGGAGGCTGGACAGTCTTCCAGAGACGCACCGATGATTCCACCCGGGAAGATTTCTACCGCACCTGGATTGAATATAAGTTGGGCTTTGGTGATCTTGAGGGTGAATTCTGGCTGGGCCTTGACCATCTTCACATCCTCACCTCTACAACTTTGCAGCAGTTGCGAATTGACTTGGCAGATTATGAGGGAGAGCAGCGATGGGTTAAGTATGGCCTCTTCAATGTTGGCCCAAGTGAGGACACATACTCCTTGAAAATTGGAAGGTGGGTCTCCCAATCTGTTGTATCTATTATATCCTAGAATGATGCATCTAGTACAAGTAGATTCAATTGGACCAGTTGGTGTAACATCCAATCTATGTTCCTGGCTGTCTTTCTATATCAGAAAACCTACTATTTATACACAACCCATTGCCGATTTGATTGACTCACACACGAGGCGACATAAGACGACATAAGGATTGGGCGCGGTACAACACATCTGATAACAATATAAAGGATGATTGCTTATTTGTGTTAGTAACGGACGGAGGCCGACCATCTAAAGAACCTCCATCAAGCTTACCGACGCCACAGGTGCAT
>JAXIVD010009125.1:5000-16044 GCA_036785275.1 Cancer borealis | reverse complement strand
TATATATATATATATATATATTGTTATATATTGTTATATATTGTTATTAGGCAAGCAAGGATGAAATACATTTTGATATTATAGTAATCAGAAAAATAAGGTCAGATTCGTGTTCAGCATGACCGAAAACCTCATTGTACCAATTTACATGAGATTTTTTTTACATAAATCATATATTTTGAAATAACTCGAAATGTATGGGGTTTACATAAAAAATATATGGAATATATAAGAAAGAACAGAAGACGCTCGTACTATTAAGCTATGGGAAATTGAAATTGGGAAGTAATTAAAGATTTAGCAGTGTAAAGTATTATGTATTAATATCTTTCACATCATTATAATTTTCTTCATAAGTTATTGGAAAGATGATGACAGTATGAAATAGACATTATCAAACTCCATAAAATTATATATATGCAATTTTCCTGTAGGACTAATATTTACGTAGTAAAATGAGAGAAAATTCCTTCGACCTCAATTTTGGTGGAATTTACGGGCCACAAAATGGGAAATACAAAATATTATAGTAATGACAAATCTAATTCCAGATTCGTGATCAGCATGCCCGAGAACCCCTTGGTAACAATTTTCATGAGTTGTGTTGTTATAATAACAAAAAACTTAACCTAACCTAACTAAAATACTTTTTCCTACCCCTTGGCTGAAATCATATATTTTTCAATAACTCCAAAAGTATGAGGTTTCAAAAGTGTAAGGTTTACGTCAAAAATGCATAAGATAGTCAAGAAAGAGTAAAAGACGTGCATTCTATTGAAATATAGTAAAATGGAATTGGAATGTAAGTATAGTCAGTGGCGGTCCTGGGCATAGGCGGTATAGGGCGCCAGTTGTGGCAAGGGGCGACACAGCATTGTCAGTCATCTGTAATACGACAATCAGTAACTTTTATTAAGGCCTTAACAAGCAATGTTTACTAACAGACGCTAGCAAAAAGTGTCTCATAAAACCAAACAAATCCGCTGCTAGCACTGACAAGGCTTAGCAAACAATGTTAGGTAACAACGATTTTGTTACTGAATGCAACGAAAATCCACTGATGTGGGGAGGGAGGCACCTTTATTACTTATTATTATTATAATTATTGAATATTCGTTGTAATTCTTCATTAATTTCACTTTTTCCCTTAGGTAGCGAGACCTTGCATTGTAGCTGATTCACATATTTGGATCTCATTTATTTTATAAATTTTGAAGATTATATTCCTAAGAGCTTCCTAATACGTTTCATAAATACTGTCCTCTCCAGGCCGGGTTGTCTTGCAGTACCTGGCTGGGTGTGACAGTTCTTGATGAAAATGACTGGTGGCCAGAATGGGAGAGACTTGCCTACCACGGTAGTGTCCTGCAGACTGCTGGCCGTGGGGCACCAGTGATGATAAACCACGCTCAGGATAACCTTAGTCAACTCACCGTTACAGCCCAAGATCTTGATCAAGGTTACAACGGGAGGGTTACCTACAGTCTCGTCGAGAGAGATATTACAAAATATTTTTCAATCAACAGACACACAGGTAAGAAAGATTATTTTTTAAATAATGTTCATCGTGTAAAGTTTTATCATGCTGCATGTGGTGCAGGAATTGCTGTAATCGGCTTATAAATGAAAGGTTTTTGGATTGAATCCTCGGCCTATCAGAGACAGTTTAGACAAGTCTACTTTCACCCCGTAGGCCTGTTCACACAACAAATAATTAATTGCTATGGACCCATATCAATGAATTGTGGCAGAATGCCAATAATTATACTGTTAATCATATATATATATATATATATATATATATATATATATATATATATATATATATATATATATATATATATATATATATATATATATATATATATATATATAAATAAATGAGAGAGAGAGAGAGAGAGAGAGAGAGAGAGAGAGAGAGAGAGAGAGAGAGAGAGAGAGAGAGAGAGAGAGAGAACACTAACTACGAGACTAGAAATGTTCTAGGTGGTACTACATATAAATTCTGCCATCAGTTGTATTTTTTATCCAGCTTGGAGGTTCACAGAATGCTGGGAAACCATGTCTTATATAATTTAATGAAGCTTGTAAACCTTCTCTTAAACTCAGAAAGATGTATCCCTGCATTGGATATCATAAACATCCACGATAAAGGCTCTAAGCTAAATATAATAATGATCCTTCCAGTGTGTGTTTTACCCCAATGTGTTATTAGTGGTATTCATTTATCTTTTTTTAGCAAACCAATTAATCTTACATTTCCTTCTAAAAAATTTCAGGAGCAATATGGGTGTCAGGCAGCCTTGAAGAAGTGGCAGGTACAACACTGGAGTTCAGTGTGTGGGCTACCGATGGTGGTAGTCCTAAGAGGGAGTGTGTTGCTCCTGCTCCAGTCTTTGTCACAGTCAAGACAGTCAAAGCTGCTCCTGCTGCCTTTTCCAAGATGTTATATTCGGCTATCCTCTATCAACCAACCTTTCCTGGAGTGAGGGTGTTTTGTCTAGATTCTCATAACATACAGCAACAGCATATAGAAGTGAAAAGTAAACACCAAATCACTTATTCTATAGCTGCGGGTGATGACAGAGAAAATTTTGGATTTGACAGCGTCAACAGATGTGTTAATGTTCGCAACCAGTTAAGCCTTAAACCTCATTACAATCTTACAATCCAAGCTACTGATGGATACGCATCGACAACTGCCACAGCTGAAGTCATAATTCAAGATGCACCCCTGTCTACTCTTGTTTTTACTCAGGACCAGTACTGGGCTAACGTCATCGAGAACTCCACAAAGGAGTTGAAATTGGCAGCCCTTGGGTTGAAAGGCCATCCACTCAACCATCACATCCGCTTTTCCATTCTTAATCCTAATGATAAATTTGACATTCACCCAACGGCTGGCGTTATCATGACTACTGGCAGATCGTTCGACCGCGAGGCTGAAGATCATTACACACTAGTAGTTGAGGTCAGTCTCTGGAATCATTTGAGTGGGATAGATATGTAAGGTAATGACAAATTCATATCTTCAAAGAAAAGGGATTATCTTCAGCACCTCACTCTACCAACTCTAAAAATGTCAAACAAGAAATGGTTTTAGTTTAACACAGAGTACATATTATATTGGTTGTATTTTGACATATTTTTGATATCGTTATTAGATTTAAAACAAAAAAAAAACTCATTGAGCACTGTATATGAAAACGTTTTCGTTCCAAACATTCGTTTTTTGCTTCTCATGAGACAGGCAAGGGATGTCGAGGGAACAGCAAACGTAGCCCACGTCCTTGTCCACGTGGCGGTGATAGACGTGAATGACAATGAGCCAGTATTCATTAACCGGCCTTACCACGCCCTCGTCTCCACTATGTCACTACGTGGTCACGTGGTCACCAAGGTTAGTATGAGACTACACCTGATGCCTGATGTAGGAACACATGAATTAATGTAATTTTTGCAGGAACAGTGTGCCAAAAACCCAAGGAGTGCAATCATTTTCTTCTGTAAGACCAAAACAAAGCACTACTTCTACTACTACTACTACTACTTCTACTACTACTACTACTACAACTCTCTACTATTACTACTACTACTTATACTGCTATTACTACTACTACTACTACTACTTATACTGTTGTTGCTGTTGCTGGTGCTGCAGCAGCAGTATCAGCAGTGGATGTGAGTGCATCTGATGTTTCTGATTATATCATACTGTAAATCTGACGTTTTTTTCCTATATATATATATATATATATATATATATATATATATATATATATATATATATATATATATATATATATATATATATATATATATATATATATATATATATATATATATATATATATATTTTTTTTTTTTTTTTTTTTTTTTTTTTTTAATATACATGGATAATTGAAAACGAAAACATAAGAAGAATATAAGAAATTTTGATTTAAAGCATATGCATGCTTTTATTTGTCTTTTTTTTTAGAAGGTGTATTTTTTCATCATTACAGCTGACACGAAACCAACTCATGCCAGTATTTATGGAAGTGAGAACCATATTTGGATACCTATGAATGGACTATATTATTACTACTTCTAAGAAAGGCTTCACTGTATCTACCTCCTTGCTTTTCTTTCTGTCCTCTAGGTGCAGGCAATAGACGCTGACTCCGGAGAGTTTGGAAGCGTCCGCTACGAGTTAGTACGAGGCAGTGGGGAGCTTTTTTCTGTGAACAAGAAGACCGGTGAAATTTCCCTGAAACAGTCATTAATGGCAGCTGACAAGACTTACAGCCTCACTGTTGCAGCGTACGATGGAGGAAATCCGCCATTAAGTTCACAGGCTCATATCTTGATAAGGTGAGTTCAAGTATTGGTAATCTAGTAAATTAGTTTAACCCATTCAGCATCAAGTTTTCAGGATTATTAAGGTCAACTTTCTCCTTACATATCAATAGAGTGGTGTCTTCTGAAAGCCCGATGTTCACTGCTGCTCGATATGAAGCCTCTGTGCCAGAAAACGCCGCCGAAGGCACGCCCATCGTAAGGGTGGAAGCTGCCAGCCCCTCGGGAGAACCAGTCATGTACACCATTGTTGCCGGCAATACCGAAGAAAGATTTGCCCTCGACTACTCCACAGGTAAAAACTTAATAAGCAGCGATACAGGTTTTTCAGAGATGGTTGTTAGTGGGACACCTTCAGCCACCTTTGGCATGGCTCTTTCTTAATAACAGTCTCGTAGCATAACAAAAAAATTAAATTGCATTACTTTGGCGTTGCTACTAATCATAAACCCCTAAACGCATCACATATTAAAACTATTGACATTTCATTAAAAAGTTGTCATAGTAATTGCATTGTTAAGATCACAAACCGTCAAACTTTAGATTACGTACTGGTAGGGTGTGGACAGACACCAAGACAGGTGTGCCTGGCTGGCTATTAAGTGATGGGAGTATTGAAACTTCCAGTCACTGATATGAATACCACATCAGTTAGGACGTTACATTTACCATGAAACAAGGCTGCGCATGCAAAACCTGAACTGTGCAAGAAGTGAAACACAACCAATCAGCAGTTTTCCTGATCATTTAGAATCCAAAGCTGCTCATGGTAGAAGTACTGTAACTGTTCGTCAACAGTGGAATGTTTAGAACATTTACGTACCATTTGTGTATGATCAAAAAAAGGCTGCCATAAGCTAGCTGAATGTGTTACTGCATTAGAATAAAATTTGTTCTGTGAATTAATAACAATGTTGTGAATGATACAATTTTCAACAAAAATTAACGAAATGGCATTTATAAAGTACCGCAAAATGTCGCCCTATTATATGTGTTCGGTACATATGGCCAGAAGTGGGCAATCGGATTCGGAAGTCTGATTATCCGATTAATCGGACTCCCATTTTCGAATCGGATAATCGAATCGGACTAACCCCCGCCAAACGAATCGGATAATTGCAATCGGACTGCCGAAAATTTAAAGCGATTTGCGATTAATCCAGGTCGACGTCGTCTTTGTATTTTCGCAATAGCAGTTTCTTAATAAATTTTTCTATATTTTTCTCATGTAAATATTTTTTCGCTTTATTCTATTCACACTTTAGTATTTTCTCTATAATATAATGCGCAAAATATCATGATTAATTATTAAATCATATAAATTATAATAAAAAGGTTATATTTTACAAGTATAAAGTTGGTATAATACGTGTTTAGTTCTGGTTTTTCGTACGCGTCTCATCGGTTAAGTGACGCGCTGCACCAGTTTAGAGCCAGTCGTCGTGAGAGGAAGTGCTGCTGCTGCTGCTAGGGCATAAAGGCATTAAATTCCCTTTAGAAACATTGAAAATAGCTTTAAAAACATTGAATCGCTTTTAAAAATATTGAATCGCTTTTAAAAACTTTAATTGAAATCGGATAATCGCTAATCGGACTTAGATTTTTTGGCAACCAAATCGGATAATCGAATCGGACTTGACGAGCTGGCGAATCAGTAATCGCTAATCGGACTTCAATTTTTTCGAATCGCGCCCACCTCTGCATATGGCCTATTACAATGACTTCAAGAAGGCGTCGTCAACATCAACCTCTGGTTGTGTTTTATTTTTCTTTATACCTAAAGTACGTTTCAGATTGCGTTTAGCTTGATTGATGTTGTGATTCTTTAAATCCTGTCATTCGTTTTACCCTGAATTATGTCTATTTTCTCAGGTGGCAATGCAGTGGAGCCTAAGTGTAAGTATATTTTCAATTCAACCCTGCATTGACCTTTGTAAACAGTTATCCTCATGTAACACTTCCAGAATTTGGGTACAATTTGGTGTTATTACGCATTTGTCAGTTTATGAATAGTGATATATATATATATATATATATATATATATATATATATATATATATATATATATATATATATATATATATATAGGCCTTGGTGTTTAAGTATTACGACATGTATGTTTGTAAAGACTAAATTATTATTTTGATATATTGTTCTTATGTCATCAGGTATCTTATCATTGCACGATAAATGATATAACGCATGACCCCCTGTACCCTGAGATGAAAAATATATATTTTTTTTTTTTAATGATAAACAAGTTATCAATACGTAGAACATGAGCAAAACTAGATAAAATCAAACACACACACACATACGTGCACGCACACACACACACACACACACACACACACACACACACACACACACACACACACACACACACACACACACACACACACACACACACACAAGGAAATTGGAAAACTATTGGAAAAGTTGGATGTGAGAAAAGCAATGGGACCGAATGGAGTATTGGGCTGGACTTTAAGAGAATGTAGGGAGCAATTGATGGAACCAATCTGGAATGTGATTAGCAGCTCCTTGAAGGAAGGAAAAGTACCAAGAGAAGGGAAACGAGCTAATATTGTGCCGATTCATAAAGGAGGGAAAAAGACGGAGCCACTGAATTATAGACCTGTGTCGTTGACTAATGTTGTGGGCAAGTTGTGTGAAACGGTTATCAAGGAAAGATGGGTAAGCTATTTGGAGGAGAATAAGGTGATAAATGAGAGCCAATTCGGATTTAGAAAAGGTAGATCTTGTGTGACGAACTTGCTGAGTTTTTATACGAGAGTGATCGATGAAGTGCAAGACAGGGAAGGCTGGGTGGATGCAGTGTACTTGGACATCAGGAAAGCATTTGACAGAGTCCCACACAAAAGACTGTTGTGGAAGATGAACCATATGGGAGGAGTGAAGGGAGTAGTGCTGGATTGGATGACAGATTATCTAAAGGATAGAGAAATGAGAACTGTGATTAGAGACACAAATTCAGAGTGGAGTGTAGTAACAAGTGGAGTACCACAGGGATCAGTGCTGGCACCCATCATGTTCCAGATATATGTGAATGATAT
The DNA here is from genome assembly GCA_036785275.1 of Cancer borealis. Classification (NCBI taxonomy): domain Eukaryota; kingdom Metazoa; phylum Arthropoda; class Malacostraca; order Decapoda; family Cancridae; genus Cancer; species Cancer borealis. Next base: position 8,628 of record JAXIVD010009125.1, on the reverse strand, counting down.
GCAGGAAGGCTTGAATAGCTATATAAACCTGTTTGCAGATGATGCAAAGCTGATGAGGGTAGTAAAGAGTAAGGAAGATTGTAAGGAGTTGCAGACAGATGTGGATAAGATTCATGAATGGAGCTTGAGGTGGAAATTGGAATTCAATGCTAAAAAGTGTCATGTGTTGGAGGTGGGGAAGAGTAAAAGAAGACCCACATGGGATTACAAATTGGGGGACAATTTAATAACAAAAAGTAAAGAAGAAAAGGATCTGGGAATGATTATTCAAGACACCCTCTCCCCGGAAAGGCATATAAATGGGATATTTGGCTCAACGTATGGGTTGCTAACAAATATTAGGGTGGCGTTTCACTATCTAGAAAGTATGATGAAGAAAATTATAACCACCATGATACGGCCCAAGATGGAATATGCAGCGGTGGTGTGGTCACCACATATGAAGAAATATATAAGGAAGTTGGAAAGGATTCAGAGAACAGCTACAAAAATGGTGCCGGAATTGAAAGATCTAACCTATGAAGAGAGATTGAGAGAAATGAGTTTGCCAACATTGCAGGAGAGAAGAGAAAGAGGAGATATGATTACGATGTACAAAATGGTAAATCACATAGAGAAGATTGACAGACAGGATTTGGTGACGGTAACTGGAGGTGTGGACAGAAGAACGAGAGGGCATTCTAAGAAGATTGTGAAGAGTCAGTGTTTGAGGGATATCAGGAAGTACAGTTTTCCTCATAGAACGGTGGATATGTGGAATGGCTTAAGTGAAGAAGTTGTCACAGCAACCAGTGTGCATACATTTAAGGAAAAGTTGGATAAATATAGTTATGGAGACAGAACATAATGAGCCTTGCTCGAACCCTGTAAATTACAACTAGGTAAACTAGGTAATTACACACACACACACACACACACACACACACACACACACACACACACACACACACACACACACACACACTATTGGAGGGTCTTAGATATGAAGATCCGAAAGTGGTACCTAAACAGAGAAGAAGACACAGTGGCAAACTAAATGAATCGATGGACAATTGTAAAGTGGTCTACACCAATATAAATGGCCTCGTCTCGGGATTAAGAGAGTTAAATATCTATTTGGAAAAGGCAAGCCCTGACATAATTGGCCTCACTGAAATTAAATTGTATGAAGAGTTAGAAGAAGTAAAGAATATTGGTCAAGGCAGATACAATTTATGGAAAAGAAGCAGAACAAATAAGAGAGGAGGAGGAGTGATGTTCCTAGTAAAAAAAAACCTACGAGTGTCTGAAATAAAATATGGAGAGGGGCTAGCAGAGGTCTTAAGAATTAATTGGTGTTGAAAACATCCAAGGCACAAAGAGACATTACATAGTGACTTGTGTATCTCCTAAAACAAACGCCTAGACAAACGAAGAATACAAGGCTATGATCAACGACACAAAAGTTAGCTTAGAGGAAATGCTAAGAGACAATAAGGTGATTATGATGGGTGACTTTAATTGTAAGGAGGTATGCTGGGAAGAGTGGTATACTGAGGGAACGGAGTCTTCTTGGGGTTTCACTCTACTACAACTGGCCATAGATAATGTTCTGACACAATGGATAAAGAGTGATACAAGATTTGGAGGTGAGGGAGAATCATCGAGACTGGACCTATTATTTAGCAAAGAACCGGAAGTAATTAGGAATGTTCGGGTGGAGTGCCCATTAGCCAAGAGTGACCACGCCACTATTGAATTCATAGTAGAAGAGGAAACAAAGACCATGAGGCACGAAGAGCATCATGCGATGAGATTAGACTTCAGCAAGACGGACTTCGATGGAATGAGAAGGTTCTTTCAAGAGGAGAACTGGGATCTGTTCTTCAGAGCTACCAGTGTTCAAGAGAAATGGGATGAGTTCCTTAAAATATACAGAGAAGGAGAAAAGAGATTTGTACCTAAAAGGAAGTCAAGAATAGTTGGGAAAAATGAATGGTTCAACAGAAAATGTGAAACAGCGAGAAGGATGAAAGAGGATTCATGGAATAAGTGGAGAAGTAAAAGAGCCAATCTGTGGAAAAAATATAAGCAAGTAAGGAACGAGTATGTGACTACCCTAAGAGAAGAGCAAAGGAAGTTTGAGAATGATATAATAGACCAGTGTAAAGACGAACCAAAACTCTTCTTTAGATATGTGAACGGCAAAATGAAAACCAGAAAGAGCATAGATAAAATAAGGTAGAGGATGTGGTATATGAAGACCCCAAGGATATGGCACAAGTGATGAATTCAAGCTTCAAGGAAGTTTTTACAAAAGAACTGGAATTTACAAGGCCATTGGCCATACAAGAATTCAGGATAATGGAGGATGTTCAGGTTACAGTAAAGGAAGTGGATGAACTTGTTAAGACACTAGATGGAAGGAAGGCCACAGGACCGGACGGAGGGAGTGTCAGGTTGGATATTAAAAGAGTGTAGTAATCAGCTAACGGATAAACTGTACATCATAATAAGTACATCAATAAAAGAAGGAGGAGTTCCACATGATTGGAAAAGGGCGAACATCGTGCCCATATTCAAGGGAGGAGATTCTCAAGAGCCGTCAAACTATAGACCAGTATCACTGACAAGTGTGGTAGCCAAAATATGCGAAAGAATAATAAAAAAACAAATGGTCTAAATTTTTGGAAGATAACGAAATGCTTATGAATTGTCAATTTGGCTTCAGAAAGGGTAGATCCTGCACCACAAATTTGCTGTGTTACTATTCAAGGGTAATTGATATAATACAGGAAAGAGATGGATGGGCAGATGGTATCTACCTAGACCTAAAGAAAGCCTTTAATAAGGTGCCCCACAGGAGACTTCTATGGAAATTGGAGAAGATGGGAGGTGTTAGAGGAAAGCTGCTGAAATGGATGCAAGACTTTTTGGTCGGCAGAGAAATGCGAACGGTGATAAGGGACCAACCATCAGGGTGGAGCATGGTAACCAGTGGGGTTCCACAGGGGTCAGTGCTTGCGCCAGTCATGTTCGTTGTATTCATAAACGACATGGTAGAGAATGTAACCAGTTATGTGAGTCTTTTTGCTGACGATGCAAAACTTCTGCGTAGAGTGAAGGATGATGATGATTGCGAGGAATTGCAAAGTGACCTAGATAAGGTGTGTGATTGGAGTAGCAGATGGCAAATGGATTTTAACAATGGCAAATGCAAAAAGATTGAATTTGGTAAAAGCAGCAAAAGGTGCAGTTTCAACTATAAGCTAGGACATGAGACAATAAAAAAGGCAACAGAGGAAAAAGATTTGGGAGTGATATTTTCAGAGGATTTATCTCCGGAAAAGCATATCAATAAGATAACAGGCGAAACCCTCAATCTACTGAAGAACATAAGAACTGCCTTTGCCTATCTAGATGAAGAAATGATGAGGAAGATAATCACTACAATGATTCGCCCTAGATTAGAATACGCAGCAGTAGCTTGGTCACCACATGAAAAAAAGCACATCAAAAAGCTGGAACGTGTTCAAAGAGCAGCAACAAAGATGATTCCGGAACTTCAAGATCTGCCATACGAAGAGAGACTAGCCAGGATGCAGCTTCCAACCTTGGAGAAGAGACGCGAGAGAGGCGATATGATTGC
>JAXIVD010009124.1:12500-16047 GCA_036785275.1 Cancer borealis | reverse complement strand
GTATGAAGGCTGGGTCACAACGAACGCAGAAAACTCTCTCTCTCTCTCTCTCTCTCTCTCTATATATATATATATATATATATATATATATATATATATATATATATATATATATATATATATATATATATATATATATATATATATAATGATAACCTGATGTGTGGTAAGTCGTGCTGCGCTGCTAGAGGATGACTATCTTAATAAACAGTATATGTGGTTGCTCCATGCCTTCCTCCTTGCCTATCTCACCCACCTCCCTTCATCGTTGCCGCCCGCCTCACCCACGCATTTTTCATTTTGTACCTTTTTTTTTCATTTTCCTCATAATCTTTCTCGTCCTGCATTTTCATTGCTGTTAATACTATTTTTCTTCCCCATATGAGCTTTCCCACATTATTTATCTCTTCTATTCTTACATTCTTCCTATTGCTTTGTCTATACGTTCTTTTCGTTTTCATTTTTATTCACTTCTACACTTTTATTTTTTCCTTGAGTTTCATCTGCCTCGCCACATATGCCATCATCATCACCACCACCATTTTCTTCTAAGCCTTGGTCTTCCTACATCTCTTACTCCTCATGCTGTTGTTCCTTAAGCCTCTGCCAACACTCACTTCCACACACTCACAAAAATAATAATTATCAGAAAAAATACTCGAATAATGAGAAGTAAAGTTCACTTAATTAAGGTGTGTGGAAACAAACCTTATAATTGCGTGGGTTGAGACGAGGATGACGGGAGAGAGGCCTCTGGGAACACAGAAGCTACGAGCAGACAGTAATGACGAAAGGCGAGCTCTCAAGTATGTGTGTGTGCTCGTGTTGGTATGTAGTAATGGTTGCTGAATATGTTGCCTGAGATAGATTCATGTGTTTTCACGAGCAAACACACGAGAAGAAGGGATCGGAAAACTTCACTCATACATGTCTGTGTACGCACACTCACGACTATATCAATATTCATGGAGACATTTAAGGATACATTTCACCATTTCTAATGAGAAATGTTTGCAAGTCAATTAATTTTTCACAAAGCACTTGCACGCGCACACACACACACACACACACACACACACACACACACACACACACACACACACACACACACACACACACACACACACACAGAGAGAGAAAAGGGCGTGTAGGGTCATCTTAGACCTTGCTTATGTCAACTACGACGACGCCCTGACCACCCTCAGTCTGCCGAAGTTGTCCGCGAGGCAACAGGAAGTCTTACATGGATTCGGCCGCAGCCTGCTACATCATCCCCGACACCGTGACCTTCTGCCGCCTGACGCTCCAGCCCCAACCCGTGTCACCAGACACCAAAATAAACTCACACCCTTGAGGGCGATACGCACTGACCGCTATAAAAACAGTGCCATACCAACCATAGTGCGAGCCATCAACGCGCTCTAAATAGTTTTACATGTAGAGATAAATAGATAGATAAATATACTGTAAGAGTTAGTAATAAGTTAGATATACTGTAAGAGCTAGTTATAGGTTAGATTTACTTCTGTTTAAATTTTCCCCAAATGTATATTTTGAGTCCTTGACTGCCTCAACAATAAACTGATTATTATTATTATTATTATTATTACACACACACACACACACACACACACACACACACACACACACACACACAGACACAGACACAGACACAGACACAGACACACACACACACACACACACACACACACACACACACACACACACACACACACACACGTTCTAAAAAAAAAACATGAAAGAAAACGGGTCATAACTACGCACAAGTTTTAAGTGTCACCATAAAACTTCCCGAAAACCCGGGTCAGAGTGCAGCCTTTCTTCCCCCTCCACCACCAATACCCAAACCCTTTCCCTTTCCAACAAACACAAATAAACAAACACAAATAAATAAACACACACACACACACACACACACACACACACACACACACACACACACACACACACACACACACACACACACACACACACACACACACACGCACACACACACACACACACGCGCGCACATACACACACCGGATCACAACCAACCCCACGATTTCCACCACCAACACCATTTCAAACCAAGCCATCACCCCACTACCATCACCAACAAACGTCGTGTATCACCAACACACCTCTTTGACACCTAGACATATCATCATCACCAACACCATCTCAAGGTTTGAACCCTCAAAATTATAACTGTCACTACATCCACCATCAAGCAAGAAGCTATCACTATCACCACACTCCTACCTCACAGCCCTTAGCGTAACTATCATCATCATCACCATCATTACAACGCCACAGCTCTCCACATCACCATTTACCTAACCAACTACATCCTCACAATGCTAATTCTGCAACAATATTAACATTGTTATGCCCGCGTTTGAGAAGCCATAGCAGAAATGGATGAAAGGAGGGAGGACCATTCGAGTTCTTCCTGTTAGTTCTGCGTACTGTACATCATCTCGGAGATCGAACCCTGAACCCTGCTGTGATATCACCAATATGCGCTTGGTTAGTTGGGTTTATGTGGCACTATTGACTGCTGTATCACCATCACAAACAATTCAAACTTTCATGACCACCATTTCCATAACTGGCTTCAACGTTATAGCCTAGTCAAAAAGTGTACCAATCCTGTACAAACAAGAGGATGTTGAGTTATGTTTCAGCAAAGGACACAGAAAATAAAAATATATTGATAAAAAGAATTTTATCTTTATTATTTTACTTTGAAATTTTTTTCTTGATTTACTCCTTTGTAGTGACCTGGACGAGGCTATTTGAGATAAACTACACTATATAATTTAAAGTAAGAGGCATAGAACAGTAAAGGCGAAAGCTCTTCCCCACCCACAGCTTCCGCCAGTCGAGGCTGGCAGTAAAGGAAGAAATAGAAAAACCATGCAACATGACAAAAAACGTAACTACATGAAATTTCTTTTATTAGAATGAGATAAGGATGATCACTACTTCTACCCAGCCGATAACATGTGGTGCCAGACCATCAAAAACAAAATCTAAAGAGTGTTATTTCATAAAAATATCCGCATAGCTTGATCAAATTTATTGTCGATAAAGAATAATATCTCAGTTGAGGATTCAAATCGAAGTAGTTGTCTAATGTGTTCTTGAAAGCTGTAAGTGTTATTGTGTCAACAACCTTGGGAGGCGTGAATTCCAGACGTTAACGACCGGATTAGAGAAGAAGTGTTTGTGATCTGTCAAGACTTTTACTGATTATCTTGAAACTGTTTCGTCTTATTTTTGTATTTGGTTGATCGACTGTGAAATAATATTTTGCACTGGTGTTATCAAATCTATTAAATATTTCAAACACTTCAATGAGATCACCTCGCATCCTGCATTTGGATAGGTTAAATACGTTTAGCTCTCTCTGTCCTCCTTCATAGAATACATTTTTCAGCCTGGGTATATTTTTTCTTGTTTATAGTTGAACTATTTCTAGCTTTTCTCTATATATATTTTTTTGTAATATGGAACCAAAATTATACGCTGCATGGGCTTG
>JAXIVD010009124.1:5000-7500 GCA_036785275.1 Cancer borealis | reverse complement strand
TCATCATCATAAGAGCCTTGGCGGTGAACGGGAACGTATTGTAACACTTACAATTATGTACTATACCTACGTCAACATGTTTAGTCATATAGTTACATAAAGGTAAGAAAAATATATGTAAATGAATAAATAACAATGAAAGTTGAGGTAACAAGAGAGCCCTGACAATACATAGCCTCATTTTCTAGATTATGTTGTGGTGATAGGCCTTCCTATATACTTCATAGTATAGAGTGTATACAGATTTGTTCAACATTGATTGGTGATAAGTTATAATTGAATGACCAAAAACTTCATATATATTGTTTCACGCTTTTAATTTTATTCGGTGTACAGAAAAGTACAGAAAAGTACAGAAAAGCCAAATTGAGGCAAGTTGTTTTTATTCACCCGCAATGACTTACTTTTTCATAACAAAGTCCTTTTATATATATATATATATATATATATATATATATATATATATATATATATATATATATATATATATATATATATATATATATATATATATGTACGTGAAATAAACCAATTCAAGTTGTATAGAATAGAATATTTCCTATTTGCGGGTTATGAAATAACCGTAGCGATACAATTGTGTCCAAACAGGCAGTTACGTTCCAACAAAATTATTCAGTTACGTTTTGTATACCAGGAAACGGCACACAAGCACCCTTAAGCCATTACAAGGCCTTTGCAGCTCATGAAATCGAATCTAGACCGAAAGAGGCAAGGCTAAGTCTTCATATGATCCTATTAAACTACAAGAGCATGAACAGTAGTACACTAAAGAAAGGACGAGGGAGCACCTACGTTTTACTGAATGAGAGTTGAAGTGAGTCTAGGTTAGCGTCATTACCACCGAATTTGAATCACTAATATTGATTTGAAAATATTATTGCAGTGTACTAGTTATTTAATCATCTCTAATACATGATATGCAAGTTAGTAAATCATCTTTATTATATTATATGAAATGCCAGGTGATACTCGCTATGAAATAATAACACCAATGCAGCCCAAAGTAGTACAATTTGTTAATGCTGGTATAAAAAGATTTTTTTTTTGTCATAGCAAAAGATTTGGTGTAAGAGATGTCTTGAAACTAATTGTGAAACCCTAAGGGAGGCTCTTTTATTCCTTTTATGAAAGAGCAAAGAAGGAAGGAGAAAAAAAATTGGAAAGAAAAAGAAAAAGGCAGAGTATTCCCAAGTCTCCGTTGTTGCTTGAGTCCTCTTGTTTGTTGCGAAGGTTGATGAAGGAAGCCCGGGAGAAGGAAGCCTTTTTCATCACCGAGCCTCATTAGTATTCACGTCGACAAATCCTTATTATGTTTCTTTTTAAGGGGTGTCACCGAGGGGAGGGAAGGGGATGGGAAGGGAAATTATATGAATTCCTCGCCCCACTGAGTGATGTCACCTGTTGTCAGAACCTCCTCCTCCTCCTCCTCCTCCTCCTCCTCCTCCTCCTCCTCCTCCTCCTCCTCCTCCTCCTCCTCCTCCTCCTCCTCCTCCTACCAAGTAACAGGTAGGAACGCTTACTCAGTACCTGGTTCACTATCCAATGTAGTGGTCAACCCTTAAGGGCGTTACACTATATCTGTTACATATCAGGTCTCTCTTTTCTTTGTTTTTTATACATTGATTGTAAAACCATTGATTCAAACTCTTCACTTTCCCTTTCTGGTGAGGAATGTGCTTAAATACTCCTGCTTTATAGATATCATAACTTTTTTTTATATTATTGAGTGCCTACATCTGATTCTCCAAGTTTTTGCTAAGAGTTTTCTTTAAAATATTTGCATACTTCTTCATAGTTCCCAATTTTATAGTTCAACTGGCTTTCATTGTCTTCATCTTCAATAATTAGGTATATCACATGCTACAATAAATTCATATTCTAGTAATTCATTGCCACTGTGGAGGATTATGAATTATGTCTTCAATATCATCACATTGCCTTGTGAATATCAAATCTAATAAGGAAAGCTCATCTATTCTTATTTTTTCTTGTACTGGATGTTATATGTTGATGTAGGAAAACATCTTGAGTTATTTCTAAAAGTTCATTATCCCAGTTATCTTCAGTAGTTTCTGCTTTCATATTTTCTCAACTTACATTCTTATTAAAATATCCATATGATATGATTTTTTGAGATTTATCCTCTATATTTTGTAATAATTGTTTGACACACTTTGTATTTTCTACCAACTTTCGGTATTTCTCCTTGCCCCAGGTTCCTGTTTGAGAAGGCATATATACATTTGCTATAATTACGTTTCCTTCTTTGGTTTTTATTTCTACTGCTATTAGCTTTACCATTTCTAGTAGGTTTACATAGGTATGCTTTTGCATTTCTCGATTTTCTTGAATGCGAGTCTCAAAATAGGAGTAAACAGGAAGGCCGGAAAGGGCAGGGAGGTAGCGGCGCCCTAGGGGTATGAAAGAGGCGGAGGAAATAAAGTAGACAACTGTGTTTGCCATTCATATGCATATACTT